>JARYHS010009186.1:222908320-223016238 GCA_031002005.1 Vandiemenella viatica | reverse complement strand
GTATATGGAGGCGTTTGAGGCTGAAGTGGTCAACAATTATATTCTGAAACCATCTTTGTGGTTGCGTTATGTGGACGACACATTTGTTATCTGGCCTCACGGGCGAGAATCCCTCCAGGCTTTTTTCCAACATTTAAATAGTGCCCACGACAAAATTAAATTCACCATGGAAGTTGAGGTGGACAAACAACTTCCTTTTATGCACGTTATAGTGAAACGGAAGGAAGATGGCTCCCTAGGGCACGGAGTTTACCGCAAGCCCACGCACACCAATCGCTACTTGCATGCAGCCTCTCACCACCATCCAGCAGTGAAACGTGGAATTTTAAAAACATTAACCGTCCGTACTTCCATAGTCAGCGACGAAGCGAGCATAGCCGCTGAAAGGAAAATTTTAAAGGAGACGTTTCTGGCCAACAGCTACAGCCTTGACGTCATCAATAAGGCCACTGCAAGGCTTGCACCTCGAGCATCACCCTGTGTTCCGACACCGGAAGCCGAAGCCAGAAGACAAACAGACGGACCCATGGCAGTATTACCCTATGTCCACGGGGTGACGGATAAAATCGGCCGTCTTTTAAAAAAGAAAAATATCCGTCCAATATACAGAGCGCCTAGGAAGATTTCTGATGTGCTTTTAAAAGTCAAAGACAAGAGGGAGAAGTTGCAGACAGCGGGCGTATACCAGATACCCTGTAGCTGTGGCCAAGTGTATATCGGCGAAACTGGACGGACAGTCAAGGAAAGGCTGTGTGAACACATGAGACATCTTAAAAATAATGACGTCAGCAAATCAGCTGTAGCGCAACACTCTGCTGACAGTGGGCATGCAATTTTATTCAATGACACAAGTGTATTGGTTCAAGAAAGCAGATGGTGGCCCCGGCGTGTCAGAGAAGCATTGGAAATTAAAAAACGACCAGATAATATGAACGCGGACGGCGGGCTACAACTTGACCAAATATGGTCATGCTTGATCAGGAAAACGCGGGACACAGGCCCCCATCGGACCGGCCACACTGGCGGCGTCACTCCAAACGTCTAGCTCGTTCTTCGGGAGCTATATATAGGCGGCAGCAGTTCCAGCCGTGACAGTACTCTGAAGAAGGCCACAAAATGATGGCCGAAACGTTAGGTTTCAACAAATTGACGCGGTTCAACCCGGACAACCAGGATTACAAGGCAAAAGTCCTCGTTAAATGCCAAACCTCTCTGCAGTGCATATGAAGTGAGGGCATATGATACAGTTGGTGGTGATTCATCTGTCAGGTGGGGGCATAATGCTTGGCGGCCCTTTGAAGCTTTCGGAAGAATAGGCCTTAATGTGCCGGCAGTGGGTTTCACTTTCTACTATATTTCATTTCTCATCCACTACACATACAACACTGAATACACATACTATCACATTCATCCATGCTTATGAGTTATGAATACTATCACACTGGGGAGAGGGGGAAAAAATCACCGCAAGTCATCTTCCCAGATATTCCCTTGGAGGGGTAAACATCCAACACGGTAATCGGCTATATCCGGACATGGGTAAGGTTCTACTAGAAGAAGAACCTTACTATCAGCAAAAACTGTCCGTGGCCAAGTGATTGAAGAACTAAAAGTTGCTTTAACCAGATCGATCGAAGGCTGTAATTGGAAGAGAGTGCTCGTAAGTGGTGCTGTATTTCATGATAATTCTAAATGTTTTTACATATATTTTAAAGAACATTACAGTGAACATTTTGATTGGGGATTTAAAGCAACTGAAAATTGGTTTAATAAGTTGAAAGTACAACAATCACTCCATAACATCAAGATTGTTCTTTAAACATGGAACGCATCACCTGTAATCCTATTCAAATTACCATTCTGTATTCATGGCTTCTGTACTCATGGCATATTTACGGAATGTATCCCCCATGAATAAAGAGCTTTTACTCTTCTTCCGACATATACCCAGTAAGATTCTCATTCAAAAATATAAGTGTAATTTGCATCAATTTAAAGTTTAAATGACATAAGTTAGGTAAAATTAAATATTCCCAAATTTGGAAACTGGATACAAAGAAAAAACTATAATTTCAGCATGAAAAAAAATTATAAGTTAAAAATGAAATTTTTATGGTTTGATGGTATGTATAGCCACTTACCTCAGCATCAGTCTGTTATCCAAAGTGAAGCATCATTGATTTAGTGTTAGTGGTAGATAGTTTGAGAGAAGGCGAATGTCAACAAAATTAAATTCAGCTAGATTATGGCAGTCGTTCATTGGAATAAGAGCGGCTTTGTGGCTCTAGCGGTTAAAGCGTCTGGCTGGAAATCGAAAGATCCCTGGTTAGAATTCCTGTCACACAAGGGATTTTCATAGGCCCCTAACAACCCAACCTTTAACTCTGGCACAGCTTCCTGTGTAATATGAAGTACACCGGAATACTTCAGTGGTTTGGATTGCACATTAAACTGTAGGTCGGGCAGATTGTGCAGCTGATAAGAAACCCTGTCACCAGGTCAATTGCGACCACACAAATTTACTTTTTTTTTCATTGGAATTGGAAAGAATAGAAAATCTAAATACCCTTATGGGAGGATGCGCTATGAAGAAAATAACAATTACTGAAGCTAAGCTCATTTAGGGTAGGTGGCAAGGAGTATTGATTTTATTTGCCTCAGTATCATTCATATCAAAAGTGGTGATTGATTCATTTTGTGTTAAATTTCATGCTACTAAATTTAAGTAATAATCAATCATTACAGGTAGTGCATATGTAAGATGCTTTGGAAGGTTTCCTTTGCAGTGAAAGACTGACAATAATTATCTGTTAAAAGTGTGGAGTACACAGGGTGGAAGCCAAAGAGCATTCCTTTTAATATTTGCTGACCAATTATTTCTTCCCCCCCCCCCCCCCAATCAAATCTATTTTTTTTTAAATATATTTTGTCATCATGAAAACTTTTTTTATTTTGAAAATAAATAAAATCTTGCTTTATTTGGCTGTATTAGTGTGTGACAAATACAGTATTATAATCTGTTGTTATCTTGTATTACTGGGGATACATTTCATATAACGAAATAATCTGAATAATATAGATAATGATTTTGTTAACAATAGAAGATCTTTTTGCATTCCTCTACTGTATAAAAGTTTCTGAGAATAGTTTAGTCACAGTCATAATCATTTTTATTATGCTTAGCCAAATTCTGGATAGAATTACCAGGATTCGGGATCGACTAAAACCTTTCCTTGAGAACCTTCTTGCTTAGTCTAGAAAATTTTTAACAACTGTTTATTTTCATTTTGGGAGTTTCTTTCATACTTGCATTCTGTCCTGTTATAAATATCTACATTACTTGCACCTTACTTACTTTCACTAGAACCCTGCTATCTACAATATTTGTGTGATATTGTAATGCTATTATCTAATTCCACATTTTTTTAAGTTCTGTTAAATCCTTTGTGATTTTGTATGGAAACTGATGTTTACTGCCATTAGTTTTATTAGCCACAGAATTAATTTATGTATCATCTCACTTTAGGCAAAAAGGTTATTTATGATTTTTAAGATGGAGAAAGAACTGCTTGTTGAAGACTTGAAATGTAAATATCTTGGCATAACATTTGATAACAAGCTCAACTGGGCTGGACACATTTGACAGGTAGTAAGAAAAGGTTTCAAAATCCTGCATTTGTCAGAGAGAGTGATGGGGGGATTTACAGTAGAACTCCAATTATCCTAACTCCGACTCTCCGAATTGCTTTTTTAAGACGTGCATGGAACAAGTTGAAAGGGCATACAACTGAAGAAGCTCAAGAAAAGGAAAGGGAAGAGACAGGAGGAGATGGAAATGACGTGTTACTTGAGGAATTCACAAACATTCTTTTGATAATTCCTGAATGTTCAGAAGTTAGTGCTGAAGATATAAGAGAGTGGGTGGTGTGTGATTTGTCAGATCCTGGGTATGAAATTCTAAATGATGATGAAGTGTCAAGGAAGAAGATCAAACATCAGCTAGTCAAACATTTGCTGGCCTCGAAACTGTGTTGAAGTGGATGGAGCATCTTCTCACTGTCAAGCGGATGCGCAACTTGGCTGCCCGAAAACGGGTGAATGCAGTCAGACGGCTTACTTTGACAGATGTTCAGCAAGCAATGACTTTTATTTACAGTATGGTACGTACATACTGTACTAATGTACAGCACTTAAAAGTGTTACCTTTTCATTTAATCAACTAAAAGCTCTTTTTCTTCAAAAAGATTTTTTTTCTCCCATTTTCAATACGCATACAGTAATTAATTAAAATAGACCCTTATTTGGAAAAATCCAGTTATATGAATGGGGTTCAGTCCCAATTGATTCAGATAATTGGAGTTCTACTGTACCAGTGAAATAAAGGAATTGGGATAGAAAACTTGCTTGAATATGGTAGTGTAAAATGTGACCTACATTTTGGTTATCAAATACAGGAATTGGAGGGGGAGCAAAGAAGGGGTGCTAGATTTGTCTCTGGAATATACCGTGGAAGACAATCAGTAATGGATATGATAAAAGAGCTGGAATGGGATTCATTGGAAGACAAGAGGAGGGTCAAGGCACATATTGATGATGAAGTGTGGAAAGTTATTGGTGTAAGA
Organism: Vandiemenella viatica; assembly: GCA_031002005.1. NCBI lineage: Eukaryota > Metazoa > Arthropoda > Insecta > Orthoptera > Morabidae > Vandiemenella > Vandiemenella viatica. Next base: position 223,011,616 of record JARYHS010009186.1, on the reverse strand, counting down.
ATTAAAAGTAATACATGGAAGGGAAAATATGATCATGACCACAAGCTGGCACTTGATTTCAGGCACAAGGGTGTGGGAAGATTTACTTTCGTAGGTAAGTGAATCGGGGATTGGAATAACGACAATGTTATCAAGCAAATCATGGCATATTGATTTTTTCTCCTCGAACACATTTGCCACATGAAAATCTTTCTTTCACTTCCTTTGTTGCTTCTTCTACATATAAGTTGACTTTAATGGGTATAGAATACAACCTTCTCTCACACTGTTTTTAACTGATGTGAGCCTCGTATTCTCTACTTTTATTATAGCTGCTTGATTCTTATAAAGATTATAAAAGTATTCTTCTATCTCAGTAATTTAGACCTGACTTCTTTAAGATTTTGTACATCTTGTCCCACCTAACATTATCAAAAGCTTTTTCTAAATCAACGAAAATGCCATAAAAGTATTTTTTTTTTCTTGAAACGCCCTCAAGCATTAATCTTAGTGTCAGTATCACTTCTCTTTTACCGCGGTTTTTCCTAATTCCAAACTGATCTTCACTACTACAGTTTCCATTCTTCTGGATATTATTCTGGTCAGTAATTTTGAAGCATGTTATGTTAGACTCGTAGTGCAATAATTCTCACATTTGGCAGCTTGTGCTTTCTTTGAAAGTGTGAAGATGATACTTTTATCAAAATCAGTGGGAATCTCTCCTGTTTCATAACTTTTTGATATAAGTTTGAATAATCTTTGGATTCCTTTTTCTCCTAGGGCTTTCAAAAGTTCTGCAGTAATCTCATCAATTCCAAATGCTTTATTTGATTTCAAATCATTTATAGCTCTATTAAATTTTGTCCTCAAAACAGGATCACCTAAGTCATCAATGCTGACCTTCTTTTTCCAGTACACTGTTGTTCAAATCATCTCCAGCATACAGTTTCTCTATGTATTCCTTCCATCAGTTTATCTTCTGAGCTTTACTACTTTAACCTTTGTTGGTAATTTTCAATGAGATACCTGACATTATGACAGAATTCCTCTGTAAGTTTCTGCTGATTTAAGTGTGTCTTTTTGAATTATCCATTAATTCACTCCCTACATTCATGATTTTTTTAACTGCTTCAAGATTTTAGATTCCAATTTTTATAGCTCATTGATTTCAACTTTTCTCTCTTGTAATTGGCACTATCTCACATAAATCCTCATTCCCCATTACTAAGTTGTTACATTTACTTCACCTGTTTGCCCATGAACCACTTCAATTTCTCCTTCCATCAGACCAAAATAGCAGCAGCAGCCTCTTATTCATATTATATCCATACACTTGTTTAGCTTTTTTTTTATTTGCTTTGGGCTTTACATCTCATATTGACATTGAGGTCATTAGAGGCAGAAGAGAAATAGCGACAAGGAATGGGAAAGATTTTGGCCACATCATTCAAAATGAACCATTCCATCATCCACTTGGAGTGATTTTGGGAAACCATGGCAGGTTGAATGAAGATTTGAACCTGCGTCCTCCAGAATGCCAGGTCAAAGCATTACTGCTCATTTGTCTTGCTATCTTCATGATGATATCCATCACCATTGTAAATAACATAGGTGTGATACTTCCTTTGTTGTCTTTGTCCTGATTCAGTTTCAAACTAAACTATTTTATCCACAGATATTTTCTTTCAACTGCAGCAGTAAAAGTGAACTGCTTGTACTATATTTGCAATTCCTTTTTTACTATCTTACTTGGTCATTATTTCATAAAGTTTCATCTAGAAAACAATTACAGGTCTTATTTTATGATGGCAAAGATTGTGATCTGCTTGTATAATAAGCTCAGTTGGACAGGACACACTGAGTAGATGGTAGAGATGGGTACCAAATTCTTGCATCTGTTAGGAAGGGATATGAGAGAATCTGCTCAGGAAGTAAGGTAATTACACCCTGAACGCTTGGTCAAGCCCTTGGTTGATTATTGTGTGATAGAACTGGAATCGTTTGCATCAAATTCAGAAATTGAAAGAGACCGAGCGCGGCGGTGTAACGGTTAGCGTTCTCGCCTCACATTCGGGAGGACGGCGGTTCGAATCCCCGTCCGGGCATCCAGATTTGGGTTTTCCATGGTTTCCCCAAATCACTCCAGGCAAATGCCGGGATGCTTCCTTCAAAAAAGGCCATGGCCGAATTCCTTCCCATTCCTTGCCCCCATCCTTGCCCCGCATCCTTTCCCATCTCTAAAGACCTCGATGTTAAAAAGAGACGTAAAGCAGTTACAAAAAAGAAGTTGAAAGAGAGCTTCTATATTTGTCTGTTGTTCACATTCATTATCCAATATAGTAAAGGATCTGAGCTAGAAACCATTGGAAGACAGGAGGAGAGTAAAGAAAGTGGTGGATATGTAAGGCATGTGTTGGTATGAAGTTTTGATGACCTGACTGAAGAATATAAAGCATTTGTATGTGATGAAACTTGAGGCACTATTTGATGAAGAATAAGAAATACAGGGTAATATGTTAAGGACCATAGTCATAAATTAGCATTTAATTTCAGATATAATGGTGTGGTAATCGGAAACTGGAATAGATTATTGAGTGAGGTGCTAAGCAGCTTACATTAAAAAAGTGAAAGATTTTAAAGTAAAAACATCAATAAAAATATGTGGTGTGGCTATTAAGTAATGAGGCTGTGCTACACTTCTCAGAGTGCTGAGCACATGCATAATAAGTGACCATAAACCTTCCAGAACATAATTTCGTTACCACCTTCAGTCTGTTAGCAGCGCTTGAGGAAGAAGTGTGCATTTCTCTTGCCATATTGTGGCGAATGTGAAACTCTAACACCATCAATCTGAAGTTTCTTGTTAAATTGAAGAAATTGGTGATTGAGAGTTCAAACCTAGATTGCAAGAAGAGTGCAGTGATAATGTGAATGGTACAAATGATGTGCTTAGAAACGAGAGCATTCAAGTTAACAATTGTCCAAGTCACCCTGTGATAGCAAAATTCAAAAGAATCATTACAAAAATTAACTATATTTTTCTCAATAGTTGCCTGTCAAACGGTCGGATGATAGCAGTCATGGTCAAAATTTATTAAGAGATTGTGCAACAAATTTTACATCACCACTTGTTGCACAAAATCTGTGTTAAAGTGGTACAGAAAAACTATACTCAGGAGCAGAAAGATGTCTGGAAACACTTGCTAAAAGACTTCACGGAACAACTTACAGTGGAACTTTACTGCTGGTAAAGATTATCACATATTACTAGACTTAGCTTTTCCAGTAGGATCCTGAAACAAAAAAGCAATTCATGCTTTTGAAAACTCCAGTGACCCTGAAAAATGAAAAAACTAAACTGAAATTAATAAATTGCTGGTTGTTTTCTTTGATACAAATTGTATCACAATAGAGGGTGGAACGGGCATCACAGTGTCAGGCAGTTAATTGGGAGTATCATCTTCAGGTTTTGGTCAAGCTGAGACAATGAATGAGGAAGAAGAAACTCCAGTTGTGGACAACTTCTGACCAGTCAGAATTTCCAGTGCTGTACCACCTCTTGTACTCACCAGATTTAGCTACCTTCCACTTTTACCCATTCCCTAAAGTAAAATTCAATTTCTAGGAGACCCATTTTGAAATAATTGTGGACAAGCTCAAGAGCAAAGTGGCAATGCTACTACAGAGGCCAACACAGGATAACTTCTAGCAGTACTTTCAACCATGGAACCTTTGTGTCCAACAATCTATTGATTGTGAAGAGGAGCATGCTGAAGTGGAAATACAGTAAATTATAATGTAGTAATGAATACATTGCTTGCATTTAGTCTCCTTGTTTAATAGCTACACCTTGTACATGTGCAGGGAAGCTGGCACTTGGTCGTACAGCAAGCTCCAATGCAATAAAAAAGAGCAATAACTTGCCAACTATATTCATAACTTTCCAGTTCTTATATCAGGTGACAGGAAAAAAGTACTTATTTAGATTCTGGTCACTTGCAGACTATTTGGAACCTATGACTATCGTACAGTCCATTCTGCCTTCTCTCTATTATAATTTCTTCTGGTTTGTCCTGATGAGCTGCCTCTGTTTATCTTACATCAATCCCTTGGTTGTAGTTATGGTTGGGGAACAGGAAATGTAGCATCAGTCAGTCTTCTTTGTTGTTAATGATATCTTCAGTGATACTATTTCCATTTTCCCTCTTGTTTCTTAGCCATTCATAATTTAGAAATGAAAATTATTTGTAAGTGGTCATCTATGTTCTTGTATAAATCATTTTTCTTGAGTATTTTCTCTTCCTGTTCCTGTATATATTTACTGCATACTGTGTTGCTATGTTCATTGGAGATGTATCTAACACTTTTCATAGCAGTGCTGTGAAAACATTTAGTCAGTTCACTATTGCTTTCTGAATTTTGTCAACTATTTTTAAGTGTTGTTGTTTCAATTGATTTTCAAATGGAGCATGGGAATAAAACCTTCAGTTTTTTTCAGATTTGGAGTACTGGGGACTGTGACACTACCAAAATGTTCTTTTCAGTAAAGAAAATTCATTAATGAAAACTGCTATTTGGCATACAGCAATATCAATGCCACTGTTGGGTTGCTTGGGGTAAAACTATTTTTAGAGCCTTCTGATATTCTCACTTTAATAGTATTGACTGACAGATTTTCCTACAGAGACACATTCCTTTGTATAATTCATCCTCTAAAAAGAAAATTAAGAACTAATTTATATCAGATTTTCTCTTTAGTCTATTTTGGGAACACACTGAAACAGTGGTTGAATTACTCGTGCTTTTATATTTTGCTGCCGGGTTTTATTCCTGCACTTTGAATGAACCCCATAATATTAAAAAAAAAAACACACACACAATTTTTTTTATTTACTATCTTGGACTTAACAGATGCCAAAATTCTGGGTTAAAATTAAATGCATTCTAGTATGTTTCAAATTAATTTCAATGCTGTTGAGAACTCACTCCATAAAACAACTTTTTGTTGTATTTTTCCCAAACTTATACAAAAACTTTATTGCACAGTATTATTTTATTTGTTTTATTGTGATATCAACTAGATATGTTGAGGATGTGTATGTATTTAACAAACTGATAGTTCCAACATAGAATTGAAACTTATACTGTTGGTGATTGATTAAATTAAATTGCAATGGAGCGCATGCTCCGGTGGCAATTTCCCTACCCTACGTGCAGAAGCAAAGATTTCAGTGTTTCCATTTTATACGCTATGCATGCTGTCTCATTATTTGTGTTTCCACCACCCAGAAAATTTGAATGTGGTATAAACTACATTAACTGAGAAGGCCCTTGTATTTCTGTTTGTGAAGATGAGTTTTTTAATCTCAGTGCATCTATTGGGATTTCATTTTTTCTCAAGATTAATTTGAATGGGGGATAGAGTATTTTAAAAAGTAATGTAAAAATTTGCTATCTTTTCAGCCAGGTGCTATCTTCATATATATGTTATCTGTTTTTAACATTTTGTAAAGTTTTCTAGTACATTTTAAACATCTAGAACATTCAAAAACAGTTGTGTGCATCATACTTGTAAGTCTATTTTTCAATGTTATAATTGGTTATATGTAATTGAATGAGTATATTATTTTCAAATCAATTACTGAAAAAATGATATAATTAATATGTTAGTATTTCAAGGTTGTATGGAGAGTTGTTTCTCTTACTTCCAGATTATCTTGAAATGCATAAACTCCCATTGCATTAGATGTTTAATTTACACTCATGTATTTCTACAAAATATATTAAGACCATACTGCCAAATTGCTAGTTTTAAAAATTTGTTAGTGTAAGTGGGAGCATTGAATGTTTACCAATACTTTTTTCTTTCAGTTTTGGAACCTTGCTAACAATCATGTCTGGCCCCACAGAAGTCTGACATTTTTTAATATGTGTTCTTGAAATTATCCCATGTCTTCCTTTCAGCATTGTATGTAGTTCATTTCATCTTCCATTTATCTTATTACCTTTCCTCTTGTAATTACTTTTGTTTAATTATTTTGTTTAGAAAAGTTACTCCTTGAGAGGTTCATATGGATCTTTTTTTAGGGGGGGGGGGAATAATAACTACTCAATGGTACTGCATTTATATTATTTCTATAGGACTTGTTTTTAATTTCTATTTTAAAATACTTATGTTGAGAAACAAAATTTACAAGAATGGATATAATTTTATAGATGTTCCAACCCTCTCCTGTATTTATTCTTCCAAAACAATTCTTTGGGCTTTCTCTCTTGCCTTTTAGGAATCTGTACCTGAAAAGTAACTCAGTTAATTTAATTTATTTAATTCAATTGCAATGGAGCACAGGCTCCGGTGGCAATTTCCCTACACCCCCATCTTCCCCTAATCCTGCACCCACCTACATTTGCCCTCTACAAATTTTATCTTTAAATTCTTTCAACATTTTTGGTAAATTATTCATCATTTCTCTTGGTAACTCATTCCAACCCCTGACACCCTTACCTAGAAAAGAGAATCTTCCCACACCCTTGTGCCTGAAATCGAGTGCCATCTTTTCCCTTCCATGCACTACTTTACATACCTACTCTAATATCTTTCCATGCCTCATCACCAGTATATGTCCTGTACACTCCTATGACCCTCCTCATCCACCTCCTGTCTTGCAACGAATCCCATTCCAGCTCCTATATCATATCCGTCACTGATTGCATTCTGCGATAATTTCCAGAAACAAATCTAACGCCCCATTTTACACACTCTCCAATTCCTGTATTTGATACATAAAATGAGGTTCCCATACTACACTACCATATTCGAGCAATAGTCTGACCAAAGTTTTGTAACCCAATTCCTTTACTTCTCTCGTACATCCCCTCATCACTCTCTCCAACAAGTGCAGAATTTTAAAACCTTATCCTACCACCTGTCCAATGTGTCCTGCCCAGTTATGCTTGTTATCAAATGTAATGCCAAGATATTTACATTTCAAGTGTTCAGCAAGCAATTCTTTCCCCACCTTATATTCATAATCAACCTTTTGTTTTTTATTTGTGTATCTAATAACCTGGCTCATCTTTGCATTTATCTTCATCCCATGTTTACCAACCCAACTAGATATCCTCCCCAGATCACCCTGCAACTGTTTGCAATCCTCTATCGTTTTGATTCTTTTATATAGCATTATGTCATCTACAAACAATCTAATTTCAGATAGTAAACAATCAACACAATTAGTCATTAGAATAATGAATAGCAATGGTCCCAACACGGTACCCTGCGGCACTCCCATTTTTTCTTCCACTTCTTTTGATACTACATTTCCTACCCTAACTTTCTGTTTTCTACCTTTTAAAATTTCTTCTACCCAGCAAATCATTTTTTCATCCACTCCAACAGTTTTTACCTTATTTACTACCATTTTATGGCTCACTTTGACAGATCTAGTGGTACACTATCAATTTGGCCTTCCTTTTCCATTTCATCTGAAATATCTTGCAAATATCCCACCAACTGAGATTTGCATGAATATCCTTGCCTGAACCCATGTTGCCTGTTTGAAAACCACTTATGTTCCTCACATATATTTCTGATGTGGTTGCATATCAATCTCTCCATTAATTTACCTACCACTGATGTCAAACTGATTGGCCTGTAATTTCCAGCTCTATTTCTCATCCCTCCTTTATGTACCGGTACTACTATTGCACTTTTCCAGTCCTGTGGTAAGCAGCAAGTATCCAGACTCAATTTAAATAATATTTCAAGATAAGGTACAATGTCACATCCGGCTATCTTTAAGATAACTGTAGTAATATTATCTACACCAGCTTTCTTATTTCCTTCATGATTTCCTCAGGATGAATATCAAATTTTTTATTATCTTCATTTCTAATTGTGTTGTTAAGCTCATTCTCCGAAATAGACCCTCCCGTTTCTGATTCATTGACGCTTAGGCTTTCACTAAACCGGTTACTTAAAATCTCTGCCTTTTTCAAATCCTCAGTAACTTTTTCTCCATCCTTATCTATAAGCATCTATACTCCCTCCCTTCTCTTCAGTTTCCTGATTTAGCTATAGAAATTTCTAGATGCATCAGTCAATGGTCCTCCTGCACTGACAATATTCTTCATAAACCCATCTTTAGCCACTTTCTTTGCTTCTATTAAGTCCTTGTTTAGTTGTTTTAAACATTTGCTACTACCCTGCTGTCTCTTAACTCTGTTATGTTCTCTTCTTACCAACCTCTTTAACCTCCTCACTTCTCTATTATAGTACATAGGTTCTCTACTTCTCTTTATTTTCTGCCTTGGAATAAATTTTTCTTTCCCCTTTTTTATTATCTCCTTGAACTCTTCCCACCTTGACTCTACCGTACTTGTGCCTTCCTTCCACTTGCTGAAGTTTTCTCTGAAATATCTCTTCAAATTTTAAACTTGTGCCTTTTTATAATTTTACCTATTTCCCCCCTCAATTTTGGCTCATGGTTTACTGAATCTTCTAATATCCAACAGAACTGCGTCATGATCACTTCTACCTTCAGTTACTTGACACCCCACAAGTTTTTCATTGGGCTTAATTAGAAATATATCCAAACTATTTTGTCCCCTAGCGTTTTGCTCAACCACTTATGTAAATCCTCCTTCCCTTATTAAGATGTTTGCAAGTCTTTGTTCCCTTCTGTTATTTATCTTATTTCCTTCCCAGTTTACAGCTGGTAAATTTAAAACTAGTATGAAAACTCTTCTACCAATTGCTCCTCTATCTCTGCGGCACACTCTGTAACCATTGGGAAAAACCTCACTGTCTAGTACTTCTTCTTTTAACCAACTCTCTACCCCAATTATTACTTGTGGTTTGTGTATCTCTATTATTTTTTCAAATTCGATTACATTGTTCATTATACTTCTACAGTTTACCATTAACACCCTTACTACTGCCATTACATTTTCAGCATTTATTTCCTCTTTTCTAGTTTTCCCCAGTCAGTTATTGTTTCTGCCACTTGATTGTTGACACAGTGTTAACTGTCCATAACAGACTTCTTGCTCAGAAATAGAATAAGCTGCAAACTTCAACTTTGCACATCGTATTTGTTGTATTGACCCAAAAATATACACAATTGTGTGTGATGTTATTGTTCAGAGCTCAAGGAAGTGAGGACTAGAATATATTTTTCATTGAAAAATAAAGCCATTATTGGCCATCAAAATTGTTAATTTTTTAACAGTTTTGTTATAGCCTCAGAAAAGCTAATACCTCAGAACTTGAAAATTATCTTCAATGCCAAACATTTCCTACTTGTAAACAACAGTTGCTAATCCCATTTACATAACTTGTGAGTGAAACAAGTAAATGTTTTTATTTTGTGATTACTTTCCCATATAATAATACAGCTCTTAATCCAGAGTATACAGTATCCTAAGGGATGAAATAGATATTACCTACTAGGTCTTCCACAGGACGTACTTTATCCTCAAGCACCAGTACCTGCATGATACACTGGAGTTGCTTAGATAACATTCTGAACTGCCAATGGTGGAATTTTTCCATCACATACCGATTTAAACTTACTTCCTCTTCAATCTTCAAAGGCAGTTATTTTGAATAATGTGATTTGGTCACCATGGACTTGCCACTGTCCCCAGTTGTTGTCAGTATGTTCATGGAATATTTCCAGGACATAGCATTGGAAAGTGCGAATTCAGACCGAATTGCTTTTACAGATACATGGATGGAGAGGAAAATTAGACAGTTTACTCCAACATTTAAATGGAATACATGAAAGTATCAAATTAATGATGGAGGTTGAGCAAGAGTGTTCCCCGCCATTTCTGAACTCTTTGATCAGAAGGAATACACATTAGGACATCGTGTGTACAACCATGACCAATCTATACCTCAGCACACACAGTTATTATCCTGCTCAGCACAGTTCAGTATTGTCAATCCCACTACACAAGGCCAGAGCCATCTGTAATTCAGCAAGTCTTTTGGCAGAGCTAAACTATTTGTGATGTACATTCCACATGAATGGAAATTGCGAAGCTCAGATCAACAGTGCATACCACACAAAAGAAAATAGGATTGCAAGACAACAAGAGGCTGAACAACAGGCCATTTTACCTTACTCTGGAGCAACTTCAGTGAAAATCACCAGTTTATTAGACAAAGTTGGTGTAAACACTTTCATCCACACACCCAGGAAGACAAAGTATTTGTTATACACTGCATATGATGGTTTTGGTCTTAAACAGTTGGATATTTATATCATACCTTGCAATTGTAGGCAGCAGTATTTTGTACCAAAAGAAATGCTTCATTTTTCAGCGCTGATCAATGCATTTGAGATGCGTGTGCTTGGGACAAGTAATGAATCTGTGGCATTGAATAGCATAGAGAAGGGGCACGGGTTTGGATTTAAGGACATGAATATTAGCCTATGTAAATGGACACTGGGATTGCATTATTAAGGTTGTTATGGAGATTCATCTTGCAGAAGACATTGTATATAAAGACACTGACTATCAACTTAGTGCAGTTATTAGGCAATTACGTAAGACTGACAAAACAGTGGCATCGAGCAAGTGAAAGAATTACTCTGAACAAGAACCAACCCCCTCCACTGCGAGTATACTGACGAATTACTAGGTGGTGCACCCGTGGAGGGACATGTCATGGAATTGGATATATGGATTGATGCATTGAGTGATGACAGTGAACACATGAAAAAAATTTTATACATATTTCAATCAGTTTGAATATCAAAGGATGGGGTAAATGACTTATTACTCACCAAAGTTGAAGGCTGTGACGAGTGAAAAATATATGAGATGAACAAAAACATATACAATATTTTGGTGTTACACCTTATTCATGTTATGGGGACCAAGTAATATGGTTCGGGAGGTGATCACACACTGAAGTTTACAATATGACTCTTGAGTCATTTGGTAACAAATGTAGAGGTTCGCTGTGTTAATGTATTTCATGCAGTCTTAAGATGTTTTTGCTATATCGATTTGATCCAATATATTTCTTGAGATCCATTGTAGAGATTCTTCCTTTATATTTTGGTTATCACATCTTCAACAACTTTATTGTGTGTTTTAATGGAGCTAGACACTGAATTTGTCTGTTTTGATTGGGTGGAACTTTGGATTATTTGATAGTCTTCTAAATAAATCACTACTACCTTTACATCAGGCTTTTGTGAATAATATCTGCTTTCTCTAAAAGCAGCATCATATGTTAAACATTGATATTCACACCAAGAGACTGATGTCTGATCTACCATATCCATACATGTTAAGGTCATTACAATACAAAATCCTAATTGATGAAGCTTATCTCACACTTGGCCAACGGAAGCTTGGTGGGTTAGTGGTAATTACCAAGCCTGGCATTCGATAGGACATAAGTGAAAGTACCGCCCGGCCTCCTGATTTTCCTGAATCAGGAAGGTAAAGGTACTAAATTCAAATCCTGGTACTGTATACCAGCAATTCTGGTTGCAGTTTTTAAACAGTTTTCCACTATCCTTTAGGAGAATATTGGGATGATCCTCAATCTCTGTTTCATAAACTACATATTTCATAAACAAAAGTATACTCATTCCGTTCAAAACAAGCTAAATGTTAATAAAGTCCTCTTGGGTGACTAGCCAAGTGAGCAGGGTGTTTTCACAAAATATTTCCAGCGATTAAAATCTCTGTCACCATCTTCTGGATGGTGATGGAGATTCCGATCACTGAAATATCATGTGAAAACACCCTGCTCATTCGGCTAGTCACCTGAGAGGACTTCATTAATTCCCAATGCTGAGAGAAACTACAATCTTATGAAGCTAAATGTTTCACAGACTAATTGTAACACATCCTTCTTCAAACCTATGGCAGGCCTAGCAACCGAGTAGTACATGGAAACATGGTTTGAAAATAAGCACAGTGTTTATAAGAGCCTGTGGCAGATGACTGATTAGTATATTGCTTGTAACTGTTAATGTAATGCAACCTTGAAAAACCCCATTGTCATCCATCCTGAGTATCTGTTAAAGTGTTTCTTTTCTTTTGATGTTGTTTCTCTGATACTCCAGAAGTTACGGAGTGTTTCTTTAAATCTTGTAATCAGCTGTTAAAAGTTATTATTCTTAGCTTTATCATTTTTTTTTCCCTGTTAATTGAAGACTCAGTACATCTTGTTTTCCACCAATTCAAAATTTCATGGGCACGTAGAATGGGATGTAGAAGGATCACATGTCATAATGCTAGACATTTACTTAAAATGGAAGAGCACTGAAGGAAAACTGAGAGGTGAGTGATTGCAAAAACACAAAAAAAAAAAAAAAAAAACTGGTTGGAAACATGCTTGATGGATGGAGATGTCTGTTTTCCAAGTAGGCAAGTCTAATGGTTGCAAAGTGTACATGATGATGGCATTGAACTTCACAAATGAGAGTTTCTCAAGTTTTAACAGCAAAAAAATGAATCTGAAGTTCTCCTTAAGACTTGATTAGTGTACACAGATAAATGCAATTATTAGGATGATATTTCATTTCATTGTAATGTGAATAACAAAATCTTAAAATAAAGAGTGAAGAACAGAAATTCTTCACTCCATTTTTAGAAGTATTGTCAACAAGAATTATAGGAATATAAAAATTCCAAAAACGGAACTTCTGAAGCTCAGAATAGTGAGAGTTTAATATTTGGTTATTTTTTTTTAATGCAATCGTTTCTTTAGTTTATTTAATCATTTGTGTTCAGATATAGTTTATAGTGGTTTATTTTGCAGTGTAATATGATTATATTTGACCTGTAGTTGGAATATAGATCATGATATATGATAGCCACAATAAAGAGGTAGTCAAAGCATTGAAAACCATCAGTGACAGTTTATATTGACAAGGTAATCACTAAAACCTTGTAAATGGAATATAATCGTAATCTATAAATTGAAAATTCCAATTTCAAGTGGAAAATTGCAGTTTTGTTTATTAACTGACAGAAAAAATCATCATAAAAAAAAAACTGAAACTTCTTCTAAGTAATTTTATGTTGAATGAATGGAGGATTTCCCAGTATATCAGCTGTATAAAATTTTCTCGGGCCTTGAACTGGAGGAGCACATCAGTTTGATACAATGTTTCCAAGTCACTTTCCAACTTTGGTCCAAGTGTCAGGCTCCCATATTAACTGTCCTTATATAGCCTGCACCTGCCACCAATTACCACTTTGATTACATGCACCTAGTGCCTTTCTGTGTGCTGATGGTGGGGTTACCTAACTTATATCTGAATTCCATGCTGTGCTGAATTGTGACTCCATGTCTTGGCTTACAGTATTTTCTGTGAGACGAGCCTCCACCGTCTCCTTAATCACACAGTCCCAGTATATGTTTGCTTGGGCTAGTATTTGAGTCTCCTCCAAGCTTGAGTCTTTTCTCTATGCTGTGCAAACCAACCACTCACTTGGTCATTTGTACCAGGCTGTAAATGGTACACTGATGTTTGCGCATTCTTCCACACGAGCGTTCTGACTCAGGCCTGTAGTATGGCCTCAGTTCCATTTTAACAATGGTAGTATCACTTAATTTAAGTTATGTGTTTGATTTGTTCTTGCAATGATCACCTCTGGTATTACAATCTGCTTATCCCCTATAAATCCTTATCCGTTGTTAGGTTACAAAAATTTATCTACAACATCTATACTAATCTAGCTCTGAACCTATACTGCTCTATGAATACTAACTAATCTATCCACCACCATCATTCTGGAAAAGTCTGCCAGCCATTGCCCTTCTGGATTTCCACTAGGACAGGATCAACCAACACATCGGGACAAAACTTCTGGCTCCCAGAAGTTTATGTAGTATACTGTTTATTACCCATAAATAATTTTTCTATGCTCGTATATTTGACTGCGCGACTTCCTTTGGCTGGTCCCTATGCCCAACTGCCACTTGGTCCAGATATCTTGTTTTGTGCAGTTGAGATACTTTGTCCACCACATTATTGAGAATAATCCATGATCGCTCATCTAGAATTATGTCTCTCATTGATCTACTCCATATTATGGTAATATCTGGCGTTCTTACTTCTTCAGTTATCGGGCAAACCCTCATTACGTGTTCAGGGGTTCTTCTGCTCCGCACTTGCATAAGCTCGTTTCTTTCAGCCCTCTTTGGTACAGTAGGCTGTTATATGGGCCGTGTCCAGTCACATAATGTATTAGGCCTGGTGTGGGGCTTTAAGTTGTAGTAATTCTTGTATGTTCAGAAATGCATTGTATCGTCTTCTGCCTGTGAATCTACTACCCCACCACTCCTTCCATTCAGGGAGAAGTGCTGTGCTGATTTCTGCTGCATTCTGTGCAGCTTTTCCCACAATCTCCTACACCCCGGCCCGATTTCCATTTCGTAACCAGTACATGGCCCCTCTTCTTCTGATTTCGAGGTCCAGTGGCCCTACACCTATCACAATTGGTAGGGCATTTGTGGCGATAGTACTGTAGGCTCCACTCAATCGCTGATGCCAATTTTTCCTTAACCAGTTAATGGGAGCTTTCCAGAAAGAAAAAAACCTTGAAACCACTTATGTGGCTCAGATACATAGATGACATATTTATGACTTCAACACCTGTGGAAGACCATCTCCTCAATTTTCAGCAGTCCTTAAATACCCCTGTTTCACCTGGTAATACTTCCAAATGTGTACAACTTTCTTGATGTCACTGTCCCATGCCTCCACTACATCTTAATTTACACAAAACCAACCAATCTGCAACAATACCTCAATTTTGATAGCTTTTAACCATCCTGTACAAAATTTTTCCGTGTTACAGCCTCAGGATCCATGATAAAAGCATTTGTTCTGATAGTCAGTCCCTTTATACTTCCCACATATCCCTGGTCCTTATATCCAGAGGGATCCCTCTCCCAGCTGAACCAAAAAGCAAATTTCCTATACAACTCTTCTCCTAATAAACAAATATTTCTTCTCATCAAACACTACCTCACATTCTTCATTCATTGGTTCCCTAGCTTGGAATCTGTAAACCAGAATTCTCCATTCCTGACGAGAAGAAAAGAGGCTTCTTCTCCCTAAAATATTACCTTCTCCCTTGAATGTAGATCCCAAAATCCCCAAAGTCTCCTGGTAAATAAGCACAGAACTGCTCTACTTAGTGATTCTTTTCCCTCTAAAGGACTACACTGCATAACCTGCAGACAGCACCCAGCCTCCACCTGAAAGGCTTTCCATAACGAGCACCAGGGGGGGGGGGCTAGGGAGAGGCCCGAAGAGACTATAAAGACTGCTGTTTGCCCGTCTGAAGCTCCCCCAAAGCCAAAGTCCGCTAAAGCCCCCCTCCCCCCCCCCCAAAAAAAATCCTGGATCCGCCCCTGACAAGCACTACCTTGTGTAAGACCTCCACAATATTAGCTGAGATGTTCCTATTGTTCTGCCATCTAAATTGGTACTAGTATGAATAGCCACAAGCAGACAATAAATTTTTAAGCAGTCCATGCTCTCACACTTATAACTTCATCAGTTCAACAGCTGCTATATGGGAGAGTAATTAGAATTTGGCTTTGAGACACTAGCTGCTCAGAACTCTGACATTAAGAGCTGGAATGACTTATACTCTTTGAGTACCAGGCATCCTCTGGCATTGATCTTAGATAGCCTATAACCATCTCTTCCCTCTGACTATCTTCATTTTTTCTCTCTATTCTCTTCTCCCACCCCTTTTCAATTTCCTCACCACTTTACTGTACCAGTCCTGCAGAGACCAGTACTCATAGTACATTAATTTTGGGTCAGTTTACCATCATTTATATACCTTTTATTTTAATAACTTTTTATAATAGACAAATTCAATATTTATTATATATATATTTACTTACCTTTATTTTCATATATATCACTAACTTTTGATGTTGAATTCTGTTACAAAACTCTTCTCCAATTCTCACCACCGAAGCTGCTTGCACTTTTCACCCTCTTCAGTCACTACATTAATATACCCGTGATCATTATTCTTACTGGATAAGAGCTTTGACCAAAAACTTTCTCTCTCTCTCTCTCTCTCTCTCTCTCTCTCTCTCTCTCTCTGTGTGTGTGTGGTAAATGGCCATCCTGACCTCTATCCTTAATATTACTAAGTTAGAAGGCTATGTTTCCTTTCCATATAAATGAGTATGATAATAATGAAAAATATTTGTTTTAGCCAATGAAAATAACAAAGGCTACTCATATATTCATCATTTACTATAGATGAAGGTGGGAATGCAGTAACGAACACAATCACTTTCTTTGCGTTTTTCATCGCCTTCGTTCCTTTGACTGTGGCACATAGTGGGCCTGTTTTTACTGTCCTAAATTGTTTTCAAGTTAAATAAGGAAAGAGTGAGCTACCACAGGTGATGGCAGCATGGAACAAAATATAACACGGACATGAAACAGAAATGTAATTTTCAACAACTTTAACTTCCACCCTGTGCATGTTCAACTGCTGAAGAAGAGCTTATTTAAATTATTGTTCCATGTTCATATTTTCTTCTGTTTCTGCACCATCCTGCCATGATTCTTGGGTAGTAATGATCCCCCTCTTTTTCTTTTCTCTAATCTGGATCTTCCCCCCCCCCTCCCTCAAAGAATATAATCATAAAGATTTGTATCATTATTAATTTTCACTTTGGGGGGGGGGGAGAGAGAGAAGGGGACACAGAAGTTCCAATACTAAACTAAAAGTGTGAATGCGTACTGAAGGTTTCATAGCCAAATTTTCATGAAAATTTCGCTACGAAAAAGAAACCATAAAACCTTTTTAAAAAGATTAATGGCAAGTTTTTTTTTATTTTTTTTTTAAAGTTTCTCGAAATAGCCTTCTAAATGGTTTATATAAATCAAACAAAGAAAAATAGGAGAAATTCGTTTTCAACAAAATATAGGTATATATATATATTAACGAAGGATGCATGATTTTCTTTTTTTGTCGGGGAAAAAATTATCTGGAGAAGTATCAAATGTGTTAAAAACCATTCTTTTATCCAAACTCTAAAACTTTTTTTAGCTCTGCCAGGTCTTGTGAGGTTTTCTGGCAGTGACTCCCTGATCTGAGCTTGGGAGCCCGCCTCCGATAGCTACGCGACTGCATATACTTAGTAAAGATCGCTAAATTTTTTCTTTATCTTCAGACTAGTTATCAATGTGAAATTAGCGGGGATCGTGTATCTTTAAGATGATATGGCAAAAATTTACAAAAATTGTGGAATGAAGAAGAGAGTCCAAATATTTTAATAGTTTACTGCCTAGAAGATCTAGTTTTGAAAGGCGGCAGATTGCCAACCTTCGTTATTTGATGACTATTATCTATAGGAAATATTTTTTTAGTCCATCACTAATTATTTTCATCCCCAAAGATTTAAAAAAATTTATGGTGTAGTCTTGTAAGATTAGCAGGAACAAAAGTTGTGCAAAGTTATTGATAATTTTTTTTTTAAGTTGGAAGGATTGGGAAGTCATTATGTGCGACAGACGTACAAATAAGTGAATCCATAGTGATTCTATTTTTCACTCAGAAGTTACAGAAGCCTAAAAATAACACTTAGTAAAGATCGCTAAATTTTTTCTTTATCTTCAGACTAGTTATCAATGTGAAATTAGCGGGGATCGTGTATCTTTAAGATGATATGGCAAAAATTTCCAAAAATTGTGGAATGAAGAAGAGAGTCCAAATATTTTGATAGTTTACTGCCTAGAAGATCTAGTTTTGAAAGGCGGCAGATTGCCAACCTTCGTTATTTGATGACTATTATCTATAGGAAATATTTTTTTAGTCCATCACTAATTATTTTCATCCCCAAAGATTTAAAAAAAATTATGGTGTAGTCTTGTAAGATTAGCAGGAACAAAAGTTGTGCAAAGTTATTGATAATTTTTTTTAAGTTGGAAGGATTGGGAAGTCATTATGTGCGACAGACGTACAAATAAGTGAATCCATAGTGATTCTATTTTTCACTCAGAAGTTACAGAAGCCTAAAAATAACATAAACTTTCAAGAGCATATTCACAAAAACCTTATGTGGCTGTACACCCCCAAAGGAAAGGCCATTTTGCTTGGATGAATGTTCTGAATTTGTAGAACTATACACAATGTAGCTTCTGTAATTTAATGGTGAGATGGCCTTTGTTCCAAGGTTATGCCATACATGCAGTCAATTAGTTGTTAGAAATGTTCTTGAGCTAATAATTTTCCATAAAGTTTGAAATTTTTAAGTTCACATTACGTGTCCCTCTCTGCTTTTCACACGGAAATTAAATATTGTGTAGTTAATACTTTAGACGAATAAGGCGAATGTTCAAGAACTACAGTTAGGTCCCTATATCTTTAAGCTGCGGGTAAAAAAAAAAATTATATTTTAAGAAAGCCACTCTTTGAATAATACTGAGAGAAAAGATTAGTTTATTCTCCTACATTCCTTTTAAGAAGGAACTATTATTTCTTGAGAAATATTCCAGTTGAAAATCAAAATAAACTTAGAAAAATTAAACATGTTTCTCGGTATTTTTCAGTACTAATTACAAATTATTCTGTTTCACGTTTTTAGGTTTCATGGTGATCCACTGGTCTTAAACATGTATGAGAGAGTAAAGGTATGAAATTTTGATACTAAATCCATACTACTTAACTTCGATATTAGAATTCTATGCTTTAGGATATGAAAGTAAGTTCCTATAACAACTTAAGATGTGTTATAGAATTTTTATTTGATGAGAACATTGCTGTTGATTTTGCAGCTGTTAACGAAAATTTACGCATCACAATGAATTTGACGATTATACTAATTGATGATTTCACATTCACAATTTACATTAAGATTTTAAGAAAAGATCAAATGTACAGTGATTTTATGTAATAGCTTAACTAAAACCGCAACTTGACTAATGCATAAATATGTAATTTATTATAACATATGAAACGAGTCTTTCAAACGATTGCAATTCACCTTGGATTATAATCATTTATTCTCGTAAGCATTTCATATCATAGCCTTGTGTGAAATTAAATAACCAGACTATTTTCTATGTAACAGTTAGGTGATAAAGATTTCAAGACATAATAAGTATAGGAGGAAGATGCTAAACCAGTTTTCCCCGAAACTGTGAGTGACAAAGACGCATGCCCGAATGGCACTATTGATTGGTGTGTCAGAATTAAGAGCGGCAAAAATAATGCTGATACATCTGAACTTAGAAAAGTGGTACAACTAATTATCCATTCCAAGAGTAAACGGCAATTTTTATATGATCATCTAGCTAATGGCAATAAGACAAGATAATTAAACACGAAGAGACTGGCTATAAAACAGATTACTTTAGCGATTCGTCTGGAAACCACAAGGAAATGTTGAGTAAAAAAATATTTTTTTATGAATAAAAAAATATATTTTTAAGAATTAAAAAAAAACGAAATGATAAAGAAAATTATCATTTCTGGAGAAGAGTAATCCCCAGAAGTCAAGATACCATACTTGGCTGATCCAAGCATGGAGGAAGGAAATATACCCTTCCTCCATGGATCCAAGTTGCTGAAAGTAAAAGATACTCTTAGGTATGGATGCATGTGCCACATATGCGGTGAATAAAATTCTTTGCGCTCCATCCTTCGGTTCTGGGTCGATTTTAAGTCAGCACTGATTTAAATTTTATGGTGGTTTGTTGTCATCGCATAGATTTAGGCACCACAGTAAATCTCATAAGTTCTTATTATTGTACCTGAGTAGTTTGACTGCTGTATTTCTGGTTACAAATCTTTTCGGGGAACATTGCTGCCAAACCTTATACTTGAAGGGAACATGCAATAATCTTTCTTAAGGAAATTCCACCTTCCGGAAGGAAAGCACAAGGTATTCCATTTGGTTTGGTTTAGAATATTAGTTCTTTGTCGCATCTCAGATATTCGCGTGCCATTTATACTGAAACAGTATTTAGTAAAAACTCCCATTCTATACACATAACTGTGAGTTATGATCGGTGTATTCACAGCGCTCACTCTGTAGTGGTTATTATTGTTTAAAAAAATAGGAATTTTATCGTTACCTTAGATGGTGAAGAGAGTTGGCGTTACAAATAGTCCATATCAATTTTATTCTGTTTATAAAACACGATATAGGCTACACAGTCTGTATATTATCAGTGGTAAAGAGGACTGGCTTTGTTTTTAATTAACTACCTGCCTCGTACATGGATAAACAAATGAGATTACTACGGTAACAATACATTTTGTCCATGTTCAGCTAAAACTATAGCGCTAACATCGCTAATTATTTCGGATTAAGAGAGAGTATCTTCTGAATAGCAGGAAATGTAAAACTGGAATAAAGTGGCAAGCTTAGTAATTAAGGCATTTGCCTTGAAATTTGAGGACCCCATTTCGGATAGAGGCTCTCAAAATGATCTTCACTTGTGGCAACTCATGCTTTGTTCATTTCGAAATATGCTAGGACACGTGGTAACTCGGATTCCAAGTTAAACTAAAGGTTTCCTTATCAAAAAATAAACAGCAGGTGCACCTACGGAAGAGAATCCCTTGGGGAAAAATTATGGCAGGCTGAAGATCTGATCTCGCTTTGTACCACCCACACTGACTGCAGAGTGGAGCACTGTAGGACTGTGAAAAGAATTGCTGATATTTATTTATTTTCAAATAGCCTATGGCTAATATATTTATATACAATTACAATTCCTACATCATATTAAACATAAAACAGAAAAAACAAATGTAAACAAAGTGTTAAATTCAATGAACTCCTTCATGAGAAAATAATACAATCTCTTTCCTCTAACCATTTACCCAGCTTTTCTCTAAAACTTGCAACAGCTTTTGGTCCTTTTTATTTCATCAGGTAATTTGTTAAATATTTTTAAATCTTTGTGCAACACTGTTTTCTGTGCTTCACTACTTTTATTATAAGTCGAATGGAAATGATTTGCCTGCTTTGTCTTATAATTATGTACATCATTATTCTTTTGTACTCAGGGGCGTAGCTACTATGGGGCTAGGCGGTGCCTCTAGGGGCCCTCAAGCGCAGTTTAGAGGGCCCACGAGTCTTCACGGCAAACTGGCGACCTTTTTTTTTTTTAGCTCTACCGTCGTCTAAGGGGCCCCTGAGAACACAGAAGCCCCTCTCACTAAGAGCCCTCGCTGCCCAGGGGGGCCCCAACCACTTATCAGGGGCCCCTAAAGAACAATTCAAGGGCCCCGATCCTCAGTTCAGGGGGACCCTACCAGCACACCAAGCAAAAAAAAAAAAAAAAAGTCGCCCGTCTGGCCTGAGGGCCCAAAATAAATTTTTTGCACCGGGGCCCTTGTTGACCTAGCTACGCCACTGCCTAAACCCGCCCATTCCAATCCCGAATAGTGCGAGGAAAGAAGGAATACATATAAGTATCAGTACGGCATCTTAGTTCTGTAATCTTATCCCTCCGGTCATTGCGACCTAAATAGGTTGGCGGAAGAAGTATTTCATTGCACTCGAAATTTAAATTTTTTCGCATATTCTCCAATAAATTCGAACGCAAGCTACGTCGTCTGTCTTCCAAACTATCCCAGCCCAATCTATGTATCAATTCTGTGACGCTTTCATAAGGGCTGTAACAACAAGTCACGAATCTAGCGGCTCTCCTCTGCACCCTCTCAACTGAGTCAATCAGAACCTTGCGATACGGATCCCAAACCCCACAACAGTAATCCAGATGTGGACGCACTAGTGTTTTATATGCTATCTCCTTTGTTTGAGCATTACAATTCCTCAAAATACGACATATGAATCGTAATTTAGAATTTGCCTTGCCTACGACGGAAGTTATGTGCATGTCCCATTTCATGTTGCTTTGTACTATCACCCCCAGATACTTCACGGAATCAACCGTGTCAACAGGTGAATTGTTTATTTTGTACTCGTGAACAAACTGATTCTTCTTGTTACTTATCCGCATTGCCTTGCACTTTTTGCAATTAAGTGAAAGCTGCCATTTACGGCACCAATCGAAAATAGCATCCAAATCACGCTGAATTTCTAAGCAATCGTCGGAGCACCTTATTTCCCTATAGATAACCGCATCGTCGGCAAACAATCGCAACCAGCATTTGACGTTGTCACCTAGATCGTTTATAAATATTAAGAAAAGAAGTGGACCTATTACACTTACTTGAGGAACGCCCGAAGTAACATTTATCTTAGAAGAGGCTTCCCCGTCAACAACGACATACTGTGATCGACCAGTTAGAAAATCACGTATCCACTCGCAAATCTGAGCCGAAATACCGTAAGCTCGAATCTTCGCTAAGAGTCGGTTGTGTGGCACAGAATCAAAAGCTTTCTGAAAATCCAAAAAAAACTGCATCAACTTGCGAACCTGCATCAATAACTTTCATTATGTCGTGGGAAAATAGGGCCAATTGTGTTTCACACGATCTCTTCTTCCGAAATCCGTGTTGACATGGTGTCAGCATATGGCGAGGCTGGGGAGATATCTCGCGAGCTGTTTGATGTTTCGCTTTCTGACTCGGGGGGTCCCTGTTCGCTTCCTGTATCGGGCTCGACGGAACGTTCCTTCGAGGTGTGTGGGCGGTTGCTGGCGGGGGCGGACTGCGTGCTCACGTTGTGCTTCTTTTTCTTTGATTTCCTACTCTTGTCGACTGGTCAGTCAGTCCCTAAGTAGTCAAAAAATAAAAGAGAAAGATAAGGAAGAAAAGAGCGGGCCTGCCTCTGGACACGCGGGCTGGTCCGACGCGAACGGGGCCCTGGCGTCCAAAATCCCTAACGCTAACACTAGGTGGGGCTAGCCCCCAACCAGAAGGAAGAGAAAACTAAAAAAGACAAGGTGGCAACAGGAAACACTGCGCGGTTGACGACTTCGCTTTTTTAGAATGCCGCGCAGCGTCAAGGATGTGAGGGAGAGCGGGTCGCGTAGATCGCCGTGGACGTAGCCCAGCCGACAAAAGGCAGGGATGGTCTGCAGGCTGCGGCAAACGAAACAAATCCTTCCTATCTTTATTACGAATTGGAAGCTCTGTAGCGATCCTCCCGCTGCGGCTCTCCCGAAATTGCAGTTTTTTTTGTAGCGGCCGGCGACACATGGGATGACAACAATGGGGGCGGCAATTTCACAGTTTTTTGACCCGGTTCGGAAATTTCCTAGATCCATCACTGGCTGTAGTAGTTCCACAGGGGGCGGCATAATCGGTCGCTCAAACAGCTAGCGGCGGGCCTGAGTACAAGGTAGTAGTTTTAATGCACCAACAGTTAAATTTGTAATGCAACAATCACAACTGTTGGTTGTTTCGTCAGCTGAAATTCAAATAATGCTATTAATGAATTCATTGTGTATTTCTTCAAGAACATGTAAATAAATTGTTGGTATGTAATTTTTACGAATTGTTGATTCATGTGTTTTATTTTGATTCAAGCAATATTTTTGCTGAAAATCTTTGAAAACAACGCTTCACATAGATCCATGATTGATTTTTTTGTTTGCCTTTGCTGCTACTGCTACTTTAAAGGTGTTGTCGGGGGGCTTTCTTTTACTTGACTTGTCTTAACATGCTGGTATATTTGAAACTTTTTTGTGCATCAAATATTTTTCTTGCAAACTCAACAATATCAAACATTTCCGTCGTATGTAAATGTTCCAGGATAGTAACTATACACGAAAAGACCACTTTTTTTCGGGTGACATGGTATATATTAAACTTTGTACAAATAAATAAAAATTAAACATGAAATGAGTCCGCAAACAACAGCATGTATATTTTTTCTAGTAAGAAGAGTGCTACAGTAGGCGAGCGGCATCGTCCATCTCCCTCGAGTCTCTTTACTTGACCGCATAATAATACAGTATTATCTATCAAGACAATAGACACACGACTGCTAATGGGGCAATCAATAAATTACGCGAGGTGTTTTCTGGACCCTCCCCCCTCTGGTGAGACTTCGTCAGATTTGGTCCCTCACCCCCCCCCCCCCCGGTGAGATCTGGTCCGTAACACCCCCTCCCCCCCTAGATATCGCCGTGTCAACTTTTTGAGACCCATTTTTCTTTTAGCTCTACAGTCCAACAGAAATTTCAAAATCTCACGTGAGATTTCCGTTGACCCCTCCCCTCCCCCTTGGTGAGATTTCGCCGGACCCCTCCCCCCTATTTCACCTCACGTAATTTATGGACGCCCCCTAAAGGCTCGTTCGTACTATGCTAGTAATTTAGTCGAGTAGCGAGCAATTAAGTAACTAATGGCTCGTTCGCACTAGGCCAGTAATTTAGTCGAGTGATTTAGTAACTAAACGTGTGTGAACAGTGAAAATTAGTTGAGTAGTTTAGTCGAGTCCAGTGTTGCCAACCCTGAAATCTAGCTGATGGTAGAATTTATCAAAAATTACGGTAGATTTTCCGAAATTATGTTGTAGTTTGTATTTAAAATACGGTAAAAAATTAAATGTTACTACAGGAAAAAGTAAAGGCCAGAATTTGAGAAAAATTCTATTTTTAATCTGAATCAGATAGTACAATTGTAATATAATCATTTTTATACTTATGTTTTTGTATCTTAGCGTTAGTAGGTTTAAAATCGATGCTTGTTTTTCCAGTGTCGCTGTATAGCCTGTTGCGAAAAAAGATTTCCCTTAATGTATTCTGATATGAGTTTATTGCTCTATTTTTGTTTTAATGTTATTAACTTTACTGAACAATCGTTCGCATCCAGCATTCGAGTGTGGTAAGCTTAAAATAGCCGACAAAAATGTCGGCAAGTGCTTGAAATAAGCATCGCTATCACAATATTCTTTGTTCAGCAACCATTCTTCCCGAAACTTCTGCTTACAACGCTTTTTCTTCGTTGGTGTTAGGGTACCTTCTTCTCCAGAAACGCTGTCACTATCACTCACCATCTTTTCAAATGCAAAATGTCAACTAAGAATACTAACAGACCTAATTCAAAAGTTCTTAGTATTCGTCTACAATAAAATACAATTACCTATCAAACGTGTTCGCGTAATATCTCGAAGCTCAAATTGGGGAATTCTCAAAAATTAAACGCGTATAAAGGAAAAAATAGTGTTGTCAACAGAATAAAAAAAAATACCCAAATAAAACTAAGAATGCATTATCATCGGTCGTTAAACTCTTGAAATTTGAAGAATATATCACAATTACCTAAAAATTATGATTCCTTAAATTACGGTGTATTTTGCTAGCGTAGTTATAATCCTAATGGCTAAAGATGGGTTTATGAAGAGTATTGTCAGTGCAGGAGGACCATTAACTGATGCATCTAGAAATTTCTATGGCTATATCAGGAAAGTGAGGGGAAGGGAGGGTGTAGAGACACTTATAGATAAGGATGGAGAAGAAGTTACTGACGATTGGAAAAAGGCAGAGATTTTAAGTAACTGGTTCAGTGAAAGCATTAGGGACAATGAATCAGAAACAGGAGGGTCTAATTCGGAGAACGAGCTTAACAACACAATTAGAAATGACGATAGTAAAAAATTTGATATCCATCCTGAGGAAATCATGAAGGAAATAAGAAAGCTGAAAAAAAAATAAAGGGGCTGGTGAAGATAATATTACTACAGATATCTTAAAGATAGCCGGATGTGACATTGTACCTTATCTTGAAATATTATTTAAATTGAGTCTAGACACTTGCTGCTTACCACAGGACTGGAAAAGTGCAATAGTAGTACCGGTACATAAGGGAGGGGTGAGAAATAGAGTTGAGAATTACAGGCCAATTAGTTTGACATCAGTGGTAGGTAAATTAATGGAAAGATTGATATGCAACCACATCAGAAATATATGTGAGGAACGTAAGTGGTTTTCAAGCAGGCAACATGGTTTCATGGAATAATATTCATGCGAATCTCAGTTGGTGGGATATATGCAAGATATTTCACATGAAATGGACAAGGGAGGCCAAATTGATAGTGTAGCACTAGATCTGTCTAAGGCGTTTGACAGAGTAAGCCATAAAATGGTAGTAAATAAGGTAAAAACCATTGGAGTGGATAAGAAAGTCATTTGCTGGGTAGAAGAATTTTTAAAAGTTAGAAAACAGAAAGTTAGGGTAGGAAATGTAGTATCAAAAGAAGTGGAAGTAAAAATGGGTGTGCCACAGGGTAGCGTATTGGGACCATTGCTATTCATTATTCTAATGAATAATTGTGTTGATTGTTTACTATCTGAAATTAGATTGTTTGCAGATGACATAATGCTGTATAAAAGAATCAAAACGATAGAGGATTGTAAACAGTTGCAGGGTGATCTTGACAGGATATCTAATTGGGTTGGTAAACATGGAATGAAGATAAATGCAAAGAAGAGTCACCTTACTAGATACACAAATAAAAAACAAAAGGTTAATTATGAATATAAGGTGGGGAAAGAATTGCTTGCTGAAGACTTGAAATGTAATCTTGGAATTACTTTTCATAACAAACTTAACTGGGCAGGACTAGTGTTGTAAAAAAACGGTTTTTTTTCTGGCTTGAAAAAAAACATGAAAAAAAACTTTGAAAAAAAACATGTTTTTTTTTCTGGAACACGTTTTTTTCACAACTACTAAATCTCGAATTTGAAGGCAGTTATCGTTTAAAATGACTATTTTAGAGTTTATTCTAAGTACTTATCTTAGTTTAAAATCTACTATATTTTTCTGGTTCAGTAGGAAAAAAATTATGAAAATATTGGCAAAATTGACTGAAATTTTCTTTATGAACGGGGATTTCCCGAAAAGACTAGGTTGCGCGAGAAGGAATCCCCATTCCCCATTGTTTGGATTGATACTTGCTATTTGAAATGGTGCTGCCAACCCTTTTTATAACTTATTGGGCTTTCCTTATATTCGTATACTTGTTAACTATCAGAGTATAGTGGAACTGACTCATTAAATTGTCAGTAAGGGAGCGTGCATAAACCACATAGCTTTATTTTGGCCTCCTGTGAACACCCCCCCCCCCCCTCACATAGCACCTAGCACGTAGCTATCTTCAGTTTTGATTCCAGAAGACATTTTGTACTGATTTCTCTTGTCAGACTATTGTAAATTACATACGGATATAATTAACTGAGGTAAATAAATACTCACATGCTGTTGTGAGTTCAGTTCCTCATTTTAACTGTGAAAAATGTTACGAAAGGGAGGTTACGTGGCCTGGATCGGAACCCTCCCCCCCTCCCTCTCCCCCTCCGCTCTCCCCACGTAGCCTTCCAGCTAACCCCTCCTCCCTCTGGACCGAGTCACGTAGTTTGTGCACGGTCCCTAATTATGAATCGTTTCTTTGCAACCGTTCGTGTAAACAAACGATTGAAGAGAAGTAAAGCTCTTATTTTGTATGATAATAGATTTTAATTCAAACTTAAAAGACCGTAGTACAGAACTATATGCGCAGTGGGTACTTTGCAATCTCAAAATCTTTTGCGTTTAATACAAGGACAACCAGTAAAAGAAAATTTAACTATTTCTGAAGTTATGGATCTAGAGGAGACAGAAAATTCCGACACCGATCGAACTAGTGTTGGTAGTGCTGATACTAGTGAATGTGGTACTGACATAGAGGATGAATAAAATTATGTTACCTATATATATACACTTATGAATCATTATGTAAGACATTATATGATTCAGTAAGACTTAAAACACACTTGTAAAATGGATGTTCCTAAAATAAAACTATAATTTATCAAATATATTGGTTTCTGAAAAAAAAAAAATTTAGAAAAAAAACACGGGTGCTAGGTTTTTTTTCATGTTTTTTTTCACAAAGCTGAAAAAAAACATTTTGTTTTTTTTTCAGTTTGCAACACTAGGCAGGACACATAGGACAGGTGGTAGGAAAAGGTTTCAAAGTTCTGCACTTGTTGGAGAGAGTGATGAGGGGATGTACGAGAGAAGTCAAGGAATTGGGTTACAAAACTTTGGTCAGACTATTGCTCGAATATGGTAGTGTAGTATGGGACCCTCATTTTAAGTACCAAATACAGGAATTGGAGAGGGTGCAAAGAAGGGCTGCTAGATTTGTTTCTGGAAATTATCGCAGAATGCAATCAGTGACAGATATGACAAAGGAGCTGGAATGGAATTCATTGCAAGACAGGAGGCATTGCAAGACAGGAGGAGGATGAGGAGGGTCATGGGAGTGTACAGTGCATATACTGGCGATGAGGCATGGAAAGATATTGCAATAGGTATGAAAAGTAGTGCATGGAAGGGAAAAGATGACCATGACCACAAGCTGGCACTCGATTTCAGGCACAAGGGTTTGGGAAGATTCTCTTTTTTAGGTAAGGGTGTCAGGGATTGGAATGAGTTGCCAAGAGAAATAATGAATAATTTACCGAAAACTTTGAAAGAATTTAAAGATAAAATTTGTGGAGGGCAAATGTAGGTGGGTGCAGGATAGGGGGAAGATGGGCGTGTAGGGAAATTGCCAACGGAGCCTGTGCTCCATTGCAATTAAATTAAATTAAATCAAATCCTACGGTAGGTGGTAGATCTATGCTGAGTACTGCGTTTTTTCCGTAATTACGGTGTTGTTTGGCAACATTGGTCGAGTCGATCAGTTTCGTTCTATTAAACCGGGAGAGTAGCACCCCTCACCACGCGGCACTGCCACTCGCTCATTGGCTAAACAAGTCTGAACGCATTGTTTAAATCGAATTTAAGAATGTCGTTTCGCTGGAGCGAAGAAACAACTTTAAAATTTGTATCTAAATATTTAGAAAATGAATGCTTGTGAAATATTATGTCTACACATTACAAAAACAAACAAATGAAGCACTCTACATGTTTTTTTTTTTTTTTTTTTTTTTTTTTTTTTTTTTTTTTTTTTTTTTTTTTTTTTTTTTTTTGCTGTCGTCAGTCTTTTGACTGGTATTATGCAATCCTCCATCCTTTCCTATCCTGTGCTAACCTCTTCATCTCTACATACCCCTTACAGCCCACGTCCTCAATTATCTGTTTCATATATTCTAATCTCTGTCTTCCTCTACAGTTCTTGCCTTCAACTGTTCCCTCCACTAACAAATTAACCAATCCAGCATGTCTCAAAATATGACCTACCAGCCTGTCTCTTCTTTCCATAAGCTTCTTCAACAAACTTCTTTTCTCACCCATCATTTCTAAAACTCGTTCATTTCTTACTTTGTCTGTCCACTTAATTTTCAGCATTCTTCTGTAGCACCACATTTCAAATGCTTCAATTTTCTTTATTTCCGGTATTCCTAAAGTCCAAGTTTCGCTACCATAAAGTGCTGTGCTCCACACAAAGAGTTTTAAAAAGTTCTTTCTAATTCCTAGATCAATATTTGAAACTAAAAGGTTTCTCTTTTTCATGAATGCTCTTTTTGCTAGTGCTATTCTGCTTTTAACATCATTCCTGCTTCGGCCATCGGTTGTAATTTTACTTCCCAAGTAACAGAATTCACTTACTTCTCCTATTGCATCCGATCCTATTTTTATATTTAATCTACTAGTATTGGTATCATTTCTGCTACATTTCATCACTTTTGTCTTGCTTTGATTTATATTCAGTCCAAAATCTTCCTTCAGTATTTTTTTCATGCCATTCAGTAACTTCTCAATATCCTCAGCCCTCTCTGCTAACAAGACAATGTCATCAGCAAATCGTAGCATACTGATTTTTTCTCCCTGAAAACTTATGCCACATGGAAATTTTTCTTTAACTTTATTCATTGCTTCTTCTAAGTACAAGTTGAATATTAACGGGGATAGACTACAACCTTGTCTCACACCCTTTTTAACTGATGCATGTCTCTCGTGATTCTCTACTTTTATTATAGCCACTTGATTCTTATATAGTTTATAGAGTATTCTTCTATCTCGATACTTTAGACCTGACTTCTTTAAAATTTTGAACATCTTGTCCCACCTAACATTATCAAATGCTTTTTCTAAATCAAAAAATGCCATAAAAGTATCTTTGTTTTTCTTGATCCGCCCTTCTAGTATTAATTTTAAAGACAGAATTGCTTCCCTTGTACCACGATTTTTCCTAAACCCAAACTGATCTCCACCTACTATCTCTTCTACTACCCTTTCCATCCTTCTGTATATTATTCTGGTCAGTAATTTTGAAGCATGTGATGTTAGACTAATGGTGCGATAATTCTCACATTTGTCTGCTTGTGCTTTCTTTGGAAGTGTGAAGATGATGAACTGATCTCGAAAATATAATGAACATACCAGGATTTGATGAGAAGGAAATTAATCTGAAAATTAAAAACAGTGCATACTTTTACTAATTATTTTATTACAATAGCATCTAGGTTATAAAATAAGATCTTATTAATGTTATGGTTATTATAAGGTGATAAAAATCTGTTTAGATCGACATACTCGCAGGAGATAAAAAAAAAATAAGGGAGTCCAAAAATTCAGGAGCAGGGACTGATGCAGTTTACGTTCCTTCAGTAAAATGGTTCAGTTTAATGGACGAATCCCTAAGAAACATTACATCAACACTGAAACAAAGTGAAAGTAATTTGGTAAGTATATTACAATTCCTTTCTTTTTTATTATTTCAATCGTCATCTGTCCGTCTGTCTGTATATTATACGCTAGTGTGGAAGGACCGGTAGTTTTTAGTGTATCATTCTTGTCTGCCAAGGGACAGATCCATCTTCGACTAAATAATTAGCATATCTCTCTCGAAGATCTGTATACCTTTGGGATGAACGGTTACTTAAAGAATTTGGTAGCTGTTGCAATCCATGAGACTCCGGCTCGTCCCTCCAGTTATCGGGAATAATAATTCCTGTATCATAAACTTCTTTGTCTACTGTGTATTCATACTGCTTCTTCTGTAATTTTGTTTGACGGAGCCGATTGTGTAGAGTGCAACACGCCTTTACTATCTTAACAACTTTCTCAGAACTGTAGGGTATCAGTTTCTCAGACACTCTGAATCTGGCAGCTAGTAAACCGAAAACTTTTTCGACTATTCTTCTAGCCCGGGATAAACGATATTTAATTTTTTTTTGCTTTAACGTTAATCGATTTCCTGGAAAAGGTTTTAAGAGATATTCTTTAAAGGGAAATGCATTGTCAACAACTAGGACATGACCTTCTGGTAGTACACCGCTTTTTAATGCTTGGTACACACTACAATTACGAAATACGCCTCCATCAGAAACCCGTCCTTTACATCCTACGTCTACATAACTAAAGCAATATTTATGATCTACAACAGCCATTAAGACAATGCTGTTTATCTCTTTGTAATTATAGTATAAGCTTCCTGATTCAGAAGGTGCTTTAATGATGACATGTTTGCCATCGATTGCTCCACAGCAGCCAGGAAAGTTCTTTTCTAAAACCATTCTCAATTGTTTTCCAGACTATAGTGGTAGGAACCTGTGAAAAAAAAAAAGAAAAAAAAAAGATTTGTGTTCATGAATACTTTGATACTAACAATTTTTATTTCTTTTTATTTTCAGGCTTCCAATAGTTCACACACTGATGATACAGATACTGTGCAAAATAGAACTGCAGGGGATACTTTTCATGAACCTAAATGCACCACTTCAACAAAAAGAAGGAAACTATCCCAGCTCTCCAGCATGGTCAATCAGTTAAAAGAGATAGCGGAGACTACTAATTCTGTAGCCGAAGAAAATGAGTTTGAGGTGTTCGGTAAACATGTTGGTCTTCAGTTGAAATCTCTGCCCTTAATGTTGGCATTAGAACCACAAGAACACATTCAACTTGAACAGAATTCGACGACAGCACCTTAAAAATACATCTGAACATAACATAATCACCGTGATGCCAGGGTCACCATATACCACTGAGTCCGCATGTAGTAATGATTCAATATATTATGAAGATGTCAGTAACGATAATTTTGAAGAGCAGTCCTCGCAAGCAACTGAATCTTTTTCCCTTTCCATTTTACCCACACAGCATACAGGACATGATACTGATTATCAACTTTCCTCGAATAGGTTACCATCTGGCAATAATTAATATTGAAACGCAGAGAAATGCTGCAATTTCATCGAACGACTTAATTATAACTGCGATGCAAAACGCTAATTTAAAAATCAAGAGTGATTGGAGCAGATGCAACATTTATAATTAAAATTACACCTAACAATGTTAAAAATTATTAATAAATAAGTTTTCTTAATATTTGGTTTATTTAATCTTACCTTAATGAATTCCTTTAATGCTTCATAGATTGGTTCACAGACTTCTGTGATGAATTCGGAAATAGTTGATTTTCCGAGTCGAAATGTATGTGTGAGTGTCCTTAAACTACATCCAGTAGCAAGAAAGTAGAGAACTGTCTGTTATTTTTTAATTGCCGGAATTGCACTTCTTAATTGAGTATCTTTACGCTTAATTTGCGACTGCATTTTAATCAAAAGAAAATTCACATTCTCAAACTATCGAAGAATTCTTTGGGATCTTCTAATGCCAATTCCTTCAGTAGACAATTTGTAGCTCCTAATTCATCTCTTCTCGTAATCCATTTTCTTACCCATTGCTTGTTTTTTATGTATCACACAAATTTCTTCATGCACCTCTTCTAAAATGGTATTACCATAAGGTTTATCAGCTTATTCACTTTATTGCGTTGCAGCCCATTCATCTTGCAAATACCACTGAACTTGTGCACTGTACTTGACCGTAGTGCGAACGAATTTTGGTCAGTGGCGAGTAATTTAGCTACTTTTTTTTTTTTTTTTTACTGATTTACGTCTCTCAACAGCGAGGTCTATAGACACGGGAAAGGATGGGGGCAAGGAATGGGATGGAGTTCGGTAAGGAAGCATCCCGGCATTTGCCTGGAGTGATTTGGGAAACCATGGAAAACCCGAATCTGGATGCCCGGACGGGGATTCGAACCGCCGTCCTCTCGAATGCGAGGCCAGAACGCTATCCATTACACCACCACGTTCGGTCCTAAATTACTCGCTTAAACGTGTGTGAACAATGAAAATTTAGTCGAGCAGTTTAGCCAGTAGTTTAGTCGAGTCGATCCCAAGAGAAATGATGAATAATTTACCGAAAACGTTGAAAGAATTTAAAGATAAAATTTGTAGAGGGCAAATGTAAGTGGGTGCAGGATAGGGGGAAGATGGGGGTGTAGGGAAATTGCCACCGGAGCCTGTGCTTCATTGCGATTAAATTAAAGTAATCTGCAAGCATTGATTTGGAAAATGCAATTAGCATATCTGGATCTGGTGAAAATTAAAAACATCTGCTTAGTGCATAATTTTATTAACTATTTTATTACAATAGCATCTAGATTATACAATAAGATATTATTGCTATTGTTATTAGAAGTACTACCTAACGCGATAAAAATCGTTTTAGAATTTTCTGCTCGCAGAAGTTAAAAAAAAGTAGTCCAAAAATTTTGGCGCAGGTACTGAAACAGTTTACATTCCTCCAGTAAAATGATTCATTTTACTGGATGCATCTCTATGAAATACAGTATTACTTTAGTTCCTTTAATGTCTCATAGATTCCTTCACACTGTGATGAATTAGGAAATAGCTGATTTTCCGTGTATAAATACGAGGTGTGAGAGTGTCTTTAAACTACATCCGCTGGGAATAAAGTAAAGAACTGCCCGTAATTATGTAATTGCATTTCTTAAATAGGTATTTTCACGCTGGATTTGCGACTGCATTTTCATTAACACAACTTTTGGACAATCTCAAACTATCCGTAGGGTTCTTCTAATGCTAATTCCTTCAGAAGACAATTTGTAGCTCCTAGTTCATCCCTTCTATTAACTCATTTTCTTTATCGCATAAACATCTTCATCCATCTCTTCTAAAATAGTGCTTAACATAAGCTCTACCAGTTCATTCATCTGATTGCGTTGCAGCCTGTTCCATCTGGCAAAATACCACGAAACTTGTGTACTGTACTCGACCATAGTGCGAACGATTTTTGGTCAGTAGCGAGTAATTTAGTAGCTAAAATACTCGCCATTCGACTAAATTACTAGAGTAGTACGAACGAACCTTAAGAGCCGTGCAGCTAGTAGGTAATGTAAGATTTTATTTGTAAGTAGGTACACTACCTAAAAATATTGTAAATATAGCGAAAATATGCATTATCACTAGGTTTTTTTTTTTTTTTTTTTTTTTTTTTTTTTTTTCGCTTGCCTCAACGGCTGTGTTTGTGAAGCCCCACTGCTTTGCAGTTTTACTTCTATGGGTCTGATTCGTTGGGGTCGCTTTTTATGGATTTTTTCTGTCAGGGGAAAAACCTGGGCTGTGGTCATTCGAAATGACCTTATTGGTAAAAACCCCTGCTGTGTTCGTGTACTGTTCTTCACAGTTCAGACTGGGTTGTGGATTATACTGAGGGGCACTCTGTACTTGTGCCACGTCTTTGGCATTATTGTTCCAATTGTCTCTGTTCTTGGATTGTCTCTTGTCTGGTTTAGTCTTTCTATAAATTTTTCAGTTTGTTTAATGATTTCTGCTTGTACTGTGGAGATTTCTGCTTCCCTGTGGAGTGTTGCTGTAGGTGTGTACCTCGGTGCGTTGTATATCATGCGGAGGCATCTGTTTTGTAATCTTTGGATGTGTTGTAGATTCGATCTGCTAGCCAGACCCCATATTTGGCAGCCATATAGGAGGAAGGGCCGGATTATGCATTTGTATAGACGGAGTTTTGTGTTTGTTCGGAGCTCCTTGCTGCGTAATACTGGAGAGAGGTTCATTATTACCGCTAGACCTTTTTTTCGGCGATCGAGAATATGCTGTCGAAAAAGTAGTTTTTTATCTAGTATTATCCCTAGATACTTGTGCTCATTAACCCATTGGATTTCCTGGCCCATTATTGTCAGTGTTCTGTTTAGTTGTGGCCTTTTGTTGGTAAAATATATGCTGGCACATTTCATTGCATTTACTTTCACCTTGTTTTTTCTGCTCCATGTGGTGAATGCATCCAGACCTTTTTGCAGCCTTGTTAGGTTTAAGTCGTGCCTGTTCCCGATCACATACATGCCCGTATCGTCTGCAAATTGTGCCAGCTTTACATGGGGTGGTGTCGGGATTTTATTAACATATATACTGAATAGTGGTGAAGAGATCGGAGCTCCCTGTGGTATTCCGGCTTCTATCACATGTGTTGACGATCTCTGTCCTTCAATTGATACGTAGAATTTTCTATCTTTCAGGTAGTTTCCAATAAGTTTTATGTAACAATTTTTAATTGTTGTTTCGTTTTTTAGCTTCGTTATCAGGTTGGCATGCCAGATTTTATCATAAGCCTTTTCGATGTCTAGAAATACTGCTGCTGTTGACTTTTTGCGATTGAAATTTGCGGTGATTTCTTCTGTTATTCGTAATAGTTGGGTTGTTGCTGCGACGCGGCTCTGGAAGCCGAATTGTTCTGGCCTGATCGTGTTATCCGCCTCGAGGCTGGACTTTATTCTTTTCAGTAGTATTCTTTCCAATATTTTTGATGTTGAAGATAGTAGGCTTATGGGGCGATAGTTGTTGGCTTGTCTGGGGTCCTTGCCTCTCTTAGGTATTGCTATTATCTTTGCTGTCTTCCAGGCTGCAGGAAAATAGCTCTGGAGGAGACAAGCGTTGTAGATTCTTGTTAGGAGTACTATGGCTTTGGTTGGTAGCTTTTTCAAATGTTCATTTGTGATTTTGTCATGGCCTGGAGATTTGTTTTTTGCGATCTCTTTGATTATTTGGCGTACTTCGCGTGGTGTTGTTAGCTCTGGTGGGACGTCCGCCGGTTCCTGCATAATGATTTGAGCTTGACGTTCCGTCTCTTCACTTTCCCTTTGCTCTTCAGGTGTGAGTTGGTAGTCAGCTACCGTATACTGTGCTGCAAAGGTTTCAGCTAGGATTTCGGCTTTGGCTAATGGTTGATAACATGTTCCCGCGGGTCCTGCTATGGCTGATTTTGCTTGACGCGGTTCTTTGAGTGCTCTTATAAGCTGCCACGGCTCTCTGTTTTGAAACATTAGGTTGGACATTTTGTCCTCCCATTTCTCCGACCTTCTCTCTTGTATTCTCTCGCGTAGTTGTTTGGCGTAGTTTCGGTACTGCCGTCTATCGTTTGGGTCGCGATACTGCTGCCATAGTTTCCGGTAGCGGTTACGCAAGTAGCGTAGGTCCTCCAGTAAGGCGGGGAGCTCTGTTTGTCGATAGTTTGGGTATACTGTCGTAATGCTGGCTCTTTTGTCTGCTTCATGTATCGCTTTGTTGAAGTGCTCTATAGCGTTATCTACTTTGTTTGCAGTTGAGACGTTATAATTTGGTTTGATTTTACTGTGCACTGCTCTAGTAAATCTGTTCCAGTCTGTTTGTTTCTGTATTTTTGGCTTCATGTGGGGAGGGATCCACTTCTCTATCTTCAGAATTACTGGTAAATGGTCGGAGGATAGCTCGTTTTTAGTTTTTGCTTCCTTTGTTCCGTTTACATTTTTTGCCAGAAAGATGTCTATAACGTCTGGTCGATGTCTAGCGTTGTGCGGGATGTGCGTGGGCTCTGTTGGTCCCAAGACTTCGATGTTTCTCTGTTCCAAGAGATCGAAGAGTTGCTCACCCCTCGTGTTGTTTGTTCTTGAGTTCCAGCTGTTATGTTTTGAGTTCAGATCGCCTCCGATGATTACTTTGTTTCCAGTTGCGAGTAGTTGGTCGATATCGAATTCGTATAGTGTTCTACTCGGTGAGAGATATGCTCCGATTATGACAATGTGCCCCTCCTTGCAGTGGATTCGAATGGCTGTAGCCTCCATGTCCAGCGTCTGTGGTACACTCACTATTTCGTGGGTTATGTTGTTTCGTACAGCGATTGCGGTGCCGCCGCCTCTCTGCCCTTGCCTGTCGGTGCGATAGGTCTGAAACCCTGGGAGTCTGAATTTGTCTGCTTGCTTTAGGAATGTTTCACTGAGGAGGACTATGTCCACCTTTTCCCTGTTTATGAATTCGAGTAGTTCAAGCCTTTTGTCTTTTATTCCGTTGGCATTCCATGTTGCGATTTTCAGGTCTTGTAGTTGTGCTTGCGCCATTAGTTTATTAATGATATTACTCCTTCGACGAGGGCAAGGATTTTGTTCCATCTCCCTCTCGCTGTTTTCACCTTTTTCATTGTTTTTTTTAGTGTGCTGAAGATCTTTTTTAATTCAGACCCGAAGGTAGTAGCTATTTCTGTTAGTTCTTCCTGTGCGCCTTCGCTTTCAGTTGTCTGCTCCACTTGCCGTTTTCTCTGCTCTTGCCTGTTTGGATTTTTATGCCCTGACAAGGCTTGTGAGTATGTTCGGTTTTGTGTTGGACCTGAATGGGTTCCGCCCGGGTGTACCGTTTTGTTTTTCCTTTCGTTTTCCTTGCTGTCTTCTTTGTCTCTTTTCCGGTCGCTCGGGCGTGGTGGTCTCAGCAGGTCTTGGTAGGCTTTGCATCCACGCCAAGACGCCGCGTGGTCCCCTCCGCAATTCACACATGTTGCGCGCTCTGTTTTGGGAAGTGTGCAGTCCTTGGTTAGATGTGGGCTTGCGCATTTCACGCATCTACTGGGTAGATGACAGTAGTTAGAGGTGTGTCCGTGTCTTTGACACCTTGTGCACTGCGGAGGTCCTTGTTGCTGGCGATATCGCTCAATCTGGACTCTGGTGTACAATATCGAACGTTCGTTGTAGATTTTTTCGGAACTTGGATCGTTTTCCAGCGTGACTGAGTAGGTTGCCAGTGGAATTAAGTCTCTCGTCTCCGGGTTCCTTCTTTTGAACTGGTGAACTGCATTTACTAGATATCCTTTGTCCGTGAGGTCGTCTGCTATTTCGTTTGTTAGTATTGTAGGTGGTAGGCCTTTTATGACCACCTTAAGGAGCCTCTCCTGTGGTAGTTGGTGGCTATAATAGCTGATGTTGTTTTTGTTGAAAAATGCTATCAGGGCTAGATAGTCTTCCTTGTTTTCGACGAAATATTTGAGGCTGTTGCCTCGATACACAACTTTCAGATTCCCTGTTAGGTATTCTTTGATGGTCTGGTTCATCTTTATGAAATTTCTTGTTTCGTATATTACGACGGGAGGAAATCTATCCTCGTTAGCCGGTTTTTCTTTCCCTTCTGGTATCTCAGTGTTTGTTTCCATGTCTTCGGTATCCTTTGTGGCCTCTTCTGCTAGC
This sequence comes from Vandiemenella viatica, assembly GCA_031002005.1. Lineage (NCBI taxonomy): Eukaryota > Metazoa > Arthropoda > Insecta > Orthoptera > Morabidae > Vandiemenella > Vandiemenella viatica. The sequence goes on along the minus strand of JARYHS010009186.1, from coordinate 222,973,443 downwards.
GCGCTGTATCGATTACTTACTGCCACCTGTGTGTGGTTTGCTCTGTACTTTTGGTGTACTGCTTGACGGGCGCACTTGCTCCTTTTTCTTGGAAACTCGAAGGGCGCTTCCTCGTTTTTGTTGTGCATTGTTGGTTCCTTCCTTTTCATAAACTGTTGTGGTTTTCCACTGTTTTCGTTGTAGTTTTTATCGGGTTCGTTTGTGTCTTCTGAGTCCATTTCCCAGTCTTCTTCATTTTCTTCAGATTCCGTCCCGGGTGGGGTGTCTGTGCTGTCGCGTAGTTCTTCTCTCTGCATCGTTAGTCCTTAGCCTGTTCGTTGCCGTTAAAGTCAGTCCGCGAGGCTTACCAGTGAAACCCTTGTTGTCACCGTTAGGTATTCCCGGGTTCCACAGTATGCCGGATCGTCAACAAGTCACAATACACTGGTCCTAAAGAGTAGTCCAAACGATGTCCAATATATCCTTGCTTCGTCGTCACCAGTATAACTTCCCTATGTAGCAGAATAGCACACGATAATACTGCGATCACTATTCTCCTTCTCCTTTCCTCTACCTATCACTAGGTTTTAGGTAAAATCTTATATCTTTAAACGAGCAATTCTTGTATATATATATATATTTCGGATTTCGGAAACGGCTGAGACGATTTGGATGAAATTTGGTATTTAGATAATGTTTTGACTTTTAAGATTACCTGAATAGTTGTCTTCCCTACTAAAAAGCGAGTTTACAAAATATGAACAATTTTGTCACTCCGTATATCGAAAACGGCACTAGCGCCATCTCGTAGACAATTCAGGTACCAGAAAGCCTACAAATAGAGTTTCTTTGATTCCAAAGAATAAGTAAAAGAACAGTTCTTGTCAGAGACAATATACCAGAGACAGTTGTATACTGGCTGACCCGTGGAAATATTAGCACTGCAAGTTCTAGATATGTTAGCCAAGGAGGCATGTAGCTTGGGCCGAAGCTTAATAATACCCAGCAATACAACTGATTATCATGCAACAATGGTCAGCAATGCATACCACCAATGGACGAGGAGCTGGAATGTATCTAAACAATACAGAGGCCGACAGTACGCTCTAGTTCAGACCTACCCTCCACGAAAACCTTGGTTTTCAAGATGGAATACTCAACGACAGGTACATTACTTCTATTATTCGTATGAGATTCCACCACGGCGCCTTCCGTAGTCATCTTTTTCGCATCAAGGCGGTAAACACACCTTACTGCACATGCAACGGACAGGCAATACAGGACCTTAATCACTTATTTTTCAACTGTTCCAATTTTCAACAACAGCAACAACATTCATCAAGTCTCTTGTGAGAGCACAGCAGCCATTTCCAACTAATATTGCAGTACTACTCGCTACAAATAACAACAGAATCTATAGTATTATCAAGGATTATATCAAAGACAGTGACCTACATATTTAATGTATCTATTATATCTGCATATTTTTACATACTATTAATATTATTACCTTGTTACTTTACCAGGCTGACTGTATGGTATATTCAAAACCTAAGGTCAAATAAATAAATTTAAAAAAAAAAAGTTCAATTGTAAAACATTTAAAAAGAAAGATAATTAAAAATTTATCAATGGTTTTATCAGAGGTGATAACTTTACAGAAACTTCTTTGAAATTAATACTACCGGTACCAGTTATAAAGTAATCATCGTTTACTTTTTGACTATAAATAGTGGTTGTAGTTAGCCATTAAATACTACCACCTTAATTATAAAACATCTTTCGATTTCTGTTCAATATACAAGATTTCGAGTAGAGTTTGATAATAAAGTGCATAATTAAATATTAATACATCTACAAATTCCTGAAAAGCCGCGTGCGAGTGCACATACGAAAAAACGGGTTCTGATAAATAGAATCTTGCCTTTTGAATCGTCTGACCTTGTGCTTTATTGTTTATAACGAAGGTTACTTCTTATGGGAATTGTTTTATTATCATTTTGAAATGCTGATCAGAAGATGTGAGATTACTGCGAGGTATGAGCATAGTTTTATCGGAGTGAATAAATATAGCACAGATGATGTTCTATTGACGTCACAACCTGATGATGAATTCTCATAGTACTCGATGAAACATATCGAAAATAAATAATAAATTTTCTTGGTTTTCGAGATATAGCATGTCAAAAATCAGTTATAGGTATAGTTCCTTGTGCTTTTGGCGACGTTTCTTTTGGTCCAGGCCGTATTTCAACCTAACAAAAACCACTAGGTACAAAATAAAACATTGAAAGTACATTTCCACCATATAGACATAGTGCTTTTGGTGGATTTTTTTCTGGTCCAGGACGGATCTAATCCTAACCTCTTCACTTTTGAGATATAATATCCCCAGAACTAAGTGAGATATCAGAAAAATAAATTCCTTATTTTCGATTTGTCTCGACGAGTTTCATACGAATTCATCAAACTTGGCTATGGCGAAATTTGTCTTCTGGTTCAGGTCGCATTTCAACCAACCACGTCAATTTTGAGATACGATATCTCGAGAACTAAGCGAAATATTTTTAAAAAAATATTTTTTACCTTCAATTTTTCTCGTCGAGTTACATAAGAATCCATCATCAAGGGTTATCGTAGAATCCTTTGAATTACCACAAATCTCGCACCATTAATTAATACCAAACTGGCATTAAAATTTCTGTTTAACATATTAATAGAATTTTTTTTTTTTTTTTTTTTTTTAAGCAATTTGTGAGGCCGTCTCGCAAATGGATCTAGCGATTTGGATGAAATTTCACATGTAGATAACGTTTTGATTTTCAAGTTTTTAACACGATTTTTTTTTAAAAAAAAAAAAAGGAGCAACTTTTGTATTTGGTTTCTCGAAAACGGCTCTAACCTCATTACGTAGAAGGTTCAGGTACCAGTAAGCCTACTGATGTTAGTTAAACTTCTCTTTGGTTAACTGTGCACCTCAAAACGCCTAGGAAGCCTTCAAGCCTTATACTTTAATCAAACTTTACTCGAAATCTTGGATACTGAACAGAAATCGAAAGATACCGAGCGAAGATCGGTCACCCAGGTACTATGCAATAACCGGTGAACATCGGCATAATATGCAAATGCGTATGCATACATGCAGATGCATATAATCCGGTCTCTGTTAATAACCTGTCCCGGCGACGTCTACTTTGACAGACAGGCAACACTGTGTTAAAGAGCAACACTCAAAATGGGACGTACCGTACTACAGACGTGTCTGTCAGGTCAGTGAAGTGAAATTTGAGGTTGATGGGCTATGGCAGCAAAAGATAGAGACGAATGCCTCTGTTAACAAAACGTCATCCACTTTAGCTCCTCTCCTGGGCTTGTAAAACATATCAGTTTGATCCTAGATGACTGGAAAAATGTTGCGAGGTGAGAAGATTCACGATTGTATTTGGTAAGAGCTGATGGTAAGATTCAAGTGTGATGCAGACCAGTACCGGATTAACCACGTAGCAGGAGGTAGCAAATGCTACGGGCCTCGCGCCTTTGGGGGCATCCACAAATTACGCGAGCTGTTTTTCCGGATTTCTGGACCCCCCCCCCTGGTGAGATGTCCCCTTTCTAGGGGGCCTCGCGCCTCCTAGGGGGGTCCCGCACCTAGGCTAGTTGGGTGACCTGAGTTGTCAGGAAAGCACTGTACAAGCTGCTGGTGACTCCATTCTTGGCAGTGTTTTCATCGCATATACTGGGATCTGTGGTCAAACTGAACAGACAATTGCCTGGAAATGGCTATATTCGGCTGCTTGGAGACAATTTACAACCATTCATGGCCCCATACAACGATGGAATTTTCCAGGACTACAATTTACAATGCCACTGGGCCAAAATCATTCACGATTAGTTTGAGGAACATTCCTGACAATTCCAACGAATGATTTGGACACCTACATCGCCAGATATGAATTCAATCTAACATATAGTTATAAGCCAAAACAATATGACTACTGCTCACCGCGAGATTGAATGCCATCTGGAGACGTTGCGGGTACGTCATGCGTTAAGAAAAGTATAGGTACTTGCAACGAGCGTGGTGGGTGAGCGGTTAACGCTCTGGCCTCGCATTCGGGAGGACGCCGGTTCGAATCCCCGTCTGGGCACCCAGATTTGGGCTTTCCATGGTTTCCCCAAATCACTGTAGGCGAATGCAGGGATGTATCCTTCGAAAAGGCCATGACCGAATTCCTTCCCGTTACTTGTACTCAATCCCACCCCGCCTCTAATGACCTCGACGCACAGTGGTTCAGGATTAGAATATACACTAGTGGACATTCGAACTTAAGTCATAATATAGGTAAAAAAAAATTGTTTTAGACAGCATTTGCTATCCTGATCAAAAATTGTTATGTTCAATTTTTGATAAAAATGAATCCTGCATACTTAAAAAATATATTAAAAATGTATGGGTGAATTTTTTTTTTTATTTTTTTTTATTTTTTTTTATGGCCCTATATCAAAGTGTCAAAGTAAAACCTTATAAAATCGTAAGTACCTATCCTACTTAATATTTCGACATAAAAATTTCTTGCGTATCCTCGCCTATTTGACTACAGGATGCAAGTGAATTCTAGGATTAAAGAATAGTGGACATTCGAACTTACCGTCATAATATTGATCCCAGAAAAATTGCTTTAGATAGCATTTGCTGTGTTGATCAAAAATTGTTATGTTTAATTTTTGATAAAAAATGAGTCCTTCACATTTGAAAAATATAAAAAATGTATGGGTGAAACCATTTATTTATTTTTTTACGGCCCTATATAAAAGTGTCAAAGTCAAACCAAATGCAATCGTAAGTACCTACCCTATTTAATATTACGACATAAAAATTTCTTGCGTATCATTGCCGCTTTGACAACAGGGCGCAAGTGAATTTCAGAATTATAGTATAGTGGACATTCGAACTTAAGTCATAACATCGATCAAAAAAAAATAAAAATACTTTAGATAGCATTTGCTGTGCTGATCAAAAATTGTTATGTTCAAGTTTCAGCTCCAGCGGACCGAGCGTGTTAACGCTCTGGCCTCGCATTCGTTAGAGCGGCGCGGCGGTTCGAATTCCCGTCCAGGCATCCTGATTTAGGTTTTCCATGGTTTTCCCGAATTACTCCTGGCGAATGCTGGGATGCTTCCTTCAAAAGTCCTTGGCCGATTTCCTTCCCACTCCTTGTCCCCAGTCCTCTCCCGCCTTTAATGACGTAGACAAGGCGTAAAGCCATAAATAAAAAAAGTCACCTCCAGCGTCAGATGAGGCAACGTACCTACTGTGAAAACTTCGTCAAATTGATTCAGAAGTTTCCAGGTGTCGTTGGCTAACGTCGTAAGTCATGCTTCAGATTTAGCTAGGTCCATAAGCTTTCAGATTGTGAAAATCTGTGTTTTGTGTGTGATGCCGAAACAGATAGACACATTCGAGATACAGATTTATGAATGTGATATATATTAATGCGCGTACGGTACATGTTTCAATTTTCGAACAGCAACATTAGCACATGTGATTAGGCTGAAATGAAGCCATGACCAAAATGAAAACTAACGTTCCCTATCACAGCAACTAACCCACATTGTTAGAGAATCTAATTCGACATTTAGTTTAATTGCGGAAACTTAGTACACACGATTCTCATCGAACAAATAAAAATAATGTAGGGGTAAATCAACTCCAGTCTACCCCTTTCTGGGTTGGGTGAATCACTGTTTACTTTATTTCCGCAAATGGCTGGTGTGAATTTGATGAAGTGTGGTACTAGTTTTCTCATTGGGAGACTAAAAATATTTTAGGGGAAAACGAATTCCAACCCACACCTATCTAGGAAGGGTTTAGATTAATTACGGAAAGGGCTGATTCCAATTTAATGAAACCTGTTACACATGTTTCTTATCGAACTAATAAAAATAGTGTGTAGTGGGTGCCTTGGGGGGCAAACTACGTTACTATTATCTTTCATACCTTTATGATTAATAATTGTGGATTTTTAATTTTAATTTTTATGAAGGAGTGAAAATTTATTAATTTTGCAAGAATCTCGACGTTAGTTGGAATTTAGGAAAAATTGTCACAATATGACATTTATTTTCTTATCACTGGCGATTACAAGTCTGAGCGAATTTACCGTTAACATTAACACAAATTGGCAAAATCATAAAAGCAACGCTCAGAGTTACAATTAGCCGTCATGAGCAAGCAAACAATTGTATATTTACTTTTAAATATATCTCAGAATCAAAATGCAAGAAATAATGACAACTGGAAACAATGAAAAATACAAGTTATGACGACCTCAGACCAAGGTATCATAATACTGTGACTTTACAGTTAACAAAGAAAATCATAGGCGCCAGAATGAACAATATATCATTCGAAAATAACTACTTCTGGCAAATTATGCCGCTAGCTCAGGGGTTTTTACAATTACAAAGTGAGAACATGGACCTATCCTCTCAAAGTCGCTTACGGGTTCTGTTTCACGGAATGCACAATCAGATGGCTTGGTCGTAATAAGTTACCATTGTGGTCCTGCGTCTGATGTCTGCGGTGACTGTAGCGGACCCACGATATGTGAGATTATCTCACAAGTCGGCTTCAGGCATCTCTGGTCTGGCAATGCGCATCATCGCATTACCGGCTGTGTTGCTGTGATAAGCTTGCTCCAGCAAGGCAAGCTGGCAGCCAGATATCGTACAACGGCAGTTGGCGAGAGAAGCCAACTTTCCAAGTCAACCTCAGACTAGACTCGCATAGCTTGGACTCGAAGATCGAAGTCCGAATCTCCAGCTCCTCGCTCTTCGGTCCACGAGGAAACTTCTCGCTCCGCCCATTTGTAGTCTCGAAGCTCACATATAACAAAATTCCCAGGATTTTAAGTTATACGCTCATTTGGATTGGATCTTCAGGTCGGCACCTAATATCACGTGATATCCTCGATATGTGATTTGGCCAGAGTATCTAACAGAGGTCGGACATATTCGGCAGGCTTTTCCCGCCGGGTGAGTGACCCATCCCCAGGGACCAGAGTGTGTGGTCCGGCAAAACCCCAAATCCGCGACGTCCTGTCGCCATGCTCCGGGAAGACCAAGATTAGCTTCAAGCCTACATAGCTCAATAATTCTTTAATATTCGCTTTGCTACGATACACTGTATAAGTTCACCATTTCATTACAGTCCTCACTTGGAATCTTGCGTACTTTATAAAACTACAACAAAAATCTATTTAGGTGGTCGCCCAAGATTTATGTAAATTACTCTTATATTATTACATATATAATAAAATGCACCTTGTAACGTGGCGACAGCGCGTCATGTTACAAGTGTAAGGGGAATTCAACTCCAACCCACCCCTTTCTGGGTTGGGTGCGGGTGAATCTAGGTTTGCTTTAATTCCGAAAATGAATGGCTTGAATTTAACGAAACTTGGTACACATGTTTGATGTTTCTCATTGGGTGTAACTCAACCCAACTAGACAGGTCAAAGCTGGAAACTCTACTAGTTTATTATGCTAGATGATGTCAATTTTATTCGAAAATAGTTATGTAAGGTACGCTATCCTTGCAATACCAAAAAAAAAGAAGTATACTGGGTTTTGTTCAAAACCAGGATAATTTGTTGCATCACTTCTTAACACGCACAAGATAGAATTGTTGATTAGATGGGGAGATAAAACGGTGATGTTGTTTAAAGAGTCTCATGACATGCATGCAGTGCTGCGGCCGACTGCACACATTGTTGACAGTTGAGCAGTAGGCTTGCTGGCGGTCGGGTTGCCAGCCACTGCGACATACAGATTCGGTGAAATACAAAGCAACAATTAATTTACTTCTATAGAGTATTTGGACTCGAGTTACAAGCTGAGTTTGTTTTAGTGAAATAATTAAAGAAAATGTCCAGACTGAATTATTAGACTACATTTGCTAACGCTACATAATGTTTTGTTTTATGGCAGTGGAAGTGTTGCAACAAGAAGCTCCTATTGTTTTTTTTGTTTTTAAAAAAAAAAAAAGTCAGTAACAGTACTTAATTCAACTGGCAATAAAATGCTAGCTTCTATATAGTTTACACGGGTATTCAGCCGCAGAAGGGTAAAGAGTGTCATGGGAGTGTACAAGGCGTATATTGGTAATGAGGCGTGGAAAGATATTGGTGGCAAAATTAGGAGAGGTTCGTGGAATGGAAACGATAACTACGACCAACTGGTTCTCGATTTCCGACATAACGGCGTGATAAGATTTTCTTTCGTAGGGTAATGGGATCAGGGATCGGAGTAAATAACCAAGAGAAATGATGAATAATTTACCAAAAACGCTAAAAAAATTAAAGTTGATCTAGAGGTTAAAAATAGGGCGTAATGGAAAGAAGATGAATGGGTGTGTGGGGAAATTGTCACCGGAGCAAGCGCTCCTACACAATGAAATTAATTCTTCTACACACATTTTCACAACTTTCTTCGCTGTCTTCATCAAATGAAGTAGTATATCATAGCGAATTCTTTCGTAACTGACGACCCCAACTGTGGCTGTATTAATATCATGATGTGAAAATGATTAATAAATGAATATAAAAAAGAAAATCGGTACCACCTAACCAAGGGCCATATATTGTGTTCTGAGAAAGATCTACTATTTTTTCGAACCGGTGAAAAAACTTGAGATCGCAGACACTTCATTTCAACATTTGAGATTAATTATTACAAACACGCAAAAAAAGGACTAGTACAGAAGTACTGACCACCTTCCGCGACGCCCTGTATAATAGGTGCTATCGCTAAAAAAGGAAGAAAAAAGTCGCCTCCACAAGAATTTGCCGCTCTGGGAAAGTTCCCCAGGTTTGTCGGGCCTACGTATTTATCGGACACTACCAAATAAACTTTATTAACTAAGTAAATTTGGACAGAATTTTCTTTTTGCTAGTTTAAGTACCTAATTTGTTTTCTGTTGGGCTAACTGACACAATGATCTTTTTTATGATAACATATTTTAGTTTACTAATTGATTTATGAAAGAAATTAGTAGTTCCTTCCTAATTTGTTGTGTCCCGATCCTAACCTATTTCTTATCATTTCTGTTAAGACTTAAACGTTGATTTTTTAGTAACATTTTAAATTGTAGGCCTAAGTAATGATAAATTTGTTTTTCCACCTGCGCTTCCGTTAAGATTACCTCGATTACAACCCTAGCATGATTATTTCCTGTTTAAACTGCATAGTATCCAAACTTTCTTCACACTTTCCGGCTTATGCAACATCGAGCTGGTGACATCCTTCGAAGTATTCCCCATTTGATTGAAGAATACGCTCCGAATGGCCTTTCGAGTTTTGGAAGCAGTCTTGGAACTCTTTTTTAGGTATCTCCTATAGACTGTTCGTCGTATTAGTTTAGAGATTTTCTTTCTGGTCGAATCGGTGTCCTTTAATCTTGAGAACAACAAAAGTCGCAGGAAGTTACATCAGAACTGTACGAGCTTTGTGCTTTGTCACGTGGTGCAATGCATGCACTGGAGCGTTATCGTGATGAAGAAGTCAGTCACCGTTTGACCAAAACTTATTTTGTTTTCTTCTAATTGCGTCACACAATCTTTTAATAACTTCAAGATAATATTCTTTGTTGATCGTCTGACCTTTAAGAACATATTCGTGGTCCAAAACACCCTCACAATAATAATAATAATAACAATCAACAACGACTTGAATTGCTCCGACCGAGCGTGGATGATGAGCGGTTAACGCTGTGGCCTCACATCGGGGAGGACGCTAGTTCGAATCCCCGTCTGGGCATCCAGGTTTGGGTTTTCCATGGTTTCCCCAAATAACTCCAGGCGAATGCCGCAATGATTCCTTCAAAAGGCCATGGCCGAATTCCAGCCCGTTCCTTGGCCCCCATCATTTCCCGCCTTTAATGAGCAATAAGTAAAAAATAAAATAACTAAAGACATTGCTCCGACTTTGGCGCGCTTTTTTCGGTCGTGACTCCGACTACAGCTTCCACTGTAAAGACATTAGTTTTGTTTCGGGATCATAACTATAAACCCACGATTCATAACCAGTTATAATATTTTTAGGCAAATTTTCATCATTATTGACCATTTCCAAATTGTCCTGAGCGATTTCAAGGCGAAGGTTTTTCTGCTCTACCGTTAACATTTTTAGAATGAATTTCGCACACCATTTGTTTTAGTCGTCGAAGACCGCCCAGAGCGTGGGTTACTAATTACCATAGTACTTACTATCAACAGATGTGTTGCCATCTTTGAACCGCTTATACCACTCTTTTATTTGTGTTTTTCCCATACACTCGTCCCAAATGCCGTCTTCATCATTTGGGGGCATCCATTAATTACATGAGGTGTTTTTTTACGCCGCGCCCCTTGGTGCCCGCTGACGACCTTTTAATTTTGGAGACGGTTTTTTTAGCTTGTTCTTCAAGGGTGGTGAGATCCACCCCCCTTCCCCTAACGTCGGAAGTAGTTTGGAGACCTCTTTTATATATATATATATTTTTTTTTAAAAAAAATCTCTACTGTTCTTTCAGCAAGTAAAAAAAAAAAGACGTGAGATTTCTGTCCCCCCCCCCTTGGTGAGATTTCGCCGGACCCCCCCCCCCCCTACTTGACCTCACGTAATTAATGGACGCTCCCTTTCGATTGTCTCCGAGTTTAAAGCAAAATTTAAGGCAAATTCTTTGCTCCCATCTTTTACCATAGCAAAATGCGACGAACGTGCAAAACACTGTGAAAATAAAAGTACGCCACACGTTAACTGACGTCCCGGCGATAACTGCGGTGTCTATGGAAGCTTTTACATAAAAAAAAAATTTAGGGGCTTGGAGCTATGCAGGATTTTGTTGGTTAGCTGTATCGTGGAGTATACCATGTAAATTATTATTATTATTATTGTACTTACTTTTTATCAGACTAAAATCACGATCATAGGGCAAAAAGTTGCACCCTCTAATTGGGTAGGATTGCCCAATTTTGACAAATTATTTTACTGTAACAAGGACAAGCAGAATTTTGAACAAGGCCTGATTTTTATTCTGCCCTTCATACTTATCGCTGTGCAGATGCAGAAATGTCACAGTTGCAGGAATTTCATTCATAATGTAGTCCAACAGAAAAAAGAAAAGCAAACCTCGTTTGTCCTTTTATTTTCTTCACCTTTATGGTAAGTGTAGAATTTAGCAGTGAATTTAGGTGAAAACTCATTCACATTTATCTATCAGTGATAGAATTTGTCTTGAAAAGGTATCTTAGGTACGTATTGTAAGAGTCTGCATGAAATGAAAACACAAGGCAGCAATGGTTTCATCTTGGATGTGAACAGTTTTCTATTCAAAATTACAGTGTGTCATAACAGTTTTTGTCTCTGTACTTGTGAATCATTAGCTCATCTTCTTTTTGTAAACTCACTAAGTTTTTAATTTTTGTTTCTAATGTCTTATACTCACAACAACAATCGAATTGTTGCTGTCTGAATATTAGATTAACATTTACCTTGAAGTAATTAAAAAGATCGTGAAACAAACTGGGCTTTCTGGACGTTTTTCAGTTTACATTCTCCACTTTGTGTTAATGGAGAGAGGAAGCACACGTATTCATGCAAGAAGGGACATAAGTCCAGGACTTATGTCCCTTCTTGCACACAACTAACTGTGATACCTTTTACAATCTCGGGGATTGACTGTAGCAGATCCTTTCATACACCAATTGATGTTAACATCTTCCAAAACTTAAAATCAATCTTTAACTCAAAAATGCCCAAATATGGAATTAAGAACCTTCTAGCATGAACTGATACAGTTATGAAAATGAGTCACAATTATTTTACATTATATTAGACCTTTTGCAGACACCCTGATGTTGTCCAAGTACCCATAAATTAATTTGCCCCACACCCCCTCACCAGTAACATGGACTCGTGGGAATCCATAGGAACAACTGTACTAGAAGCTTCTCCAGTTATTCTACCCTTCCTGCTGAAGGATCCTGTACCATATGCCTTAGCTGGACAAACACATGGTTACCATTTGCCAGATATTCCCTCTCGAAACAAACATTTAAACAATATAACCACTTTTCTCAACTAACAAAAATGATTTTATCTATGCCAAAAGTGCTCAAACAAATGTAATTCAAGCATACATAAGGACATTGTTAAGGCTAATTTCGAGAGATAGAAAGAGAAAACAAGGATAGTATGATTACAGAGACTTGATTGGAAAGATAGGAAATTGACTAAGAACCTTTATATTAACTGAAAGGCAAGAATGAGAGTAAAAGTAAAACTGACAAGTGAAACTTAACTGGAATCAAAGCATAAGAAAGAGGTGGTGTCTCTCTCCAAATTTATTTAAAATCTGTTTGAAATAGATAATTGTGGAGTGACTTGCTGAAGAGTAGTTTGGAGTAGTTTGTTTGAGAGAAACAAGACTTGTGGAAATTATATTGCAAAATAAGGAAAGGTATTTATAGGTTAAGTTACAAATCTATTCAAGGACCCATATCTTGTTTTTGTTTAATATCTCAATGAGCATGAAGTGTGGTGGCTGTCACAGGGTTGTAAAGCAGGGAAACAGCTGTAATGATTGTGGAGTTCGTTTTCATCCGAAATGTGGCTACTTGGAAGCTGAAAATGCACTTCACTCTCCTTGGAGTTGTTTGACTTGCAAAAGTAGCAAGGAAAAGAAGGAACTAGAAAGTAGGATCTCTCCACAGTGGCTGAATTAACAAAAGAACTCAATGTTTTGAAGGCTGAAAAAGCAGCATTAAATGTTAAGGGATTCCAGTGGATTGCAGCCAGAACACAAAAAGATAGTAGTACCATTATTGATAACATTTTTGTAGAGCACAATAAATTAGAAATACATGAAACAGTTCCAATGGAAAATGGTTTGTCAGACCATAATGCTCAAATAAATACTTTGGATGTTGTGGGAAATGAAAATAACAAAAAGAAAGGATTTGTCAGAGTTAGGCCATTAAAGAACAATTCAATAAAAATATTAAATGATGAACTTCTCAATGAGGACTGGAGCACTGTTTATAAATTAAAAGGGGTAAACAATAAATTCAATTACTTTCACCAAAGGTTTTTAGAAATTTACAAAAGGTGTCTCCCTACAAAACTAGCTCCAATTGGTCAAAAATGAGTAAACAAAAATTGGGTTACAGTTGGTATTAAAACATCTTGCAGACATAAAAGAGAATTGTATGTAAAAGTTAGGAATACTGATAATATGCTTCTCAGACAACATTACAAAACTTACTGTAGAATTTTAACCAAAGTAATAAAAGAAGCTAAACGTTTGGCCATAAACGATGAGATTAGTAGTTCAGATAATAAGATAAAAAGTGTCTGGAACGTTATTAAAAGAGAAACAACTGTATCATCCCTTGAACATTAACCTATATTTATAAGCATTAATGATAAACTTGTAAATGACCCCTCTTATGTAGGAAATGCTTTCAATAACTACTTCTTAACAGTTGCTGAAAAAATAAAAGGAAAATATATTGGGAATATGGATGCTATAGCAATACTTAAATCCTTGTCACCAAAAACAGCACCTATGTCTATTTCCCACCAGTCAAAATGAAATTGAAAAAATTATTAAATCCCTCAAAAATAAAAAGTCATTTGGTTATAATGAGGTTTCAACCCATGTAGTAAAACAATGTAACACCAGCATTAGTAGAGTTATTAGTCATATTTGTAATAGTTCTTTTGAAGAAGGTATCTTTCCTGACTCACTCAAGAAGTCAATAATCAAACTGCTTTATAAAAAGGATGTTACCTCAAAGATTGAAAATTACAGACCGATATCACTTCTACCAGCATTTTCAAAAATCTTTGAAAAAGCAATGTACAGAAGGGTGAATGCACATCTACAAAAGAATGACCTACTCAGTAAAGTACAGTTTGGTTTTAGAAAAGGCGTTTCAACAGATTCAGCAATTTTTGCTTTTGTAAACTACATACTGGAATCAATGCATAAAAAATTTAATTCCCTAGGTATATTCTGTGATCTTGCTAAGGCTTTTGACTGTGTTGATCATGAGATTCTACTAGGTAAATTAGACCACTATGGAGTTAGTGGTAAGCCAGGACTTTGGTTTAAATCATACCTGGAAAATAGAAAGCAATGTGTATCACTGAAAGATGCTAATACAGGAGATGTTATAAACTCAGAATGGGGTATAGTTAAATGTGGTGTGCCTCAGGGTTCAATTCTTGGCCCTCTGCTGTTCTTAATCTATATAAATGATCTCCCACATATACTAGGTGATAATGAACACATGGTGTTCTATGCGATGATACTAGCATATCCTTGAAAGACCCATCAGCACAAAACCTCGAAAACACAGCAAATGATGTTATAAAGAAAATTAACAGGTGGTTTAATGCCAACAAACTAATACTTAATGTAGAAAAAACACAGTTACTTCGGTTTGTTACAAAAAAATAAAACAAAGGACAGCTATAATATGATATCAGAAGGAAAAGCAATCAATGAAAGTAATTTCACAAAATTCCTGGGTGTATGAACTGGAAACAGCATATTCAACAACTTCTTAAAAAACTGAATTCTGCAACATTTTCACTTAGTAATATCTAGAATAGCTAATATAGAAACCAGAAAGTTAGTATATTTTGCATATTTTCATTCACTGCTCACTTATGGCATCTCATTCTGGGGAAACTCGTCACAAGCACAGAGGGTATTTAAATTGCAAAAGCGTGCTATAAGAACTATTTGTGGAGCAAGCCCACAGACGTCGTGCAGAAATCTATTTAAAAACCTGGGTGTACTAACAATGCCAGCACAGTATGTATACTCTGTACTATTATTTGTAATGGAAAATCCTGAACACTTCAATCTTAATGCTGACATACATAGCCATAATACTAGGAATAAATATAATATTCACAAGGATTACAAATCACTGTCAATTGTACAGAAAGGGTTAACATTTTCTGGAGCTTCCTTATTTAATGTATTACCAACAGAAATTAAATGTTATCTACAAAAACCCAACTACTTTAAGTCCAAACTGAAAGAGTTTCTGCTTCAGAACCCATTTTACTCTGTGAAAGAATTTTCTTCTTGGAATTTGGTAACTAAGAATGACTGATAAAATAGTATATATGGTGTATGGAAGGGGAAGGTGACAAAGTTTTCCACAATTACTAAAATGATATTTTTTTTTCTGTTGAAACTTTTGACAAATGAAGTAATTACACAGTTTACAAAATTTCACTCATATATAGTAACTAACATGGGATAGCATGCACTCAAAACTGCTGTGAAAAATTATCATACTAACAGGTTTTTAAGTAATTGACTGCTTATGAGTTGTTGGTGATAAAATTGATATTGCTAATGGGTGTGTGTACTGTTCCACGTAAATAGCAACTAACATAATATGTAGTCACAAATTACAGTGAAACTTATCATGGTAACTGGTTGGTAAGAAAATAACTGGTTATTACATGCTGGTAACAAGTGTATACACTGTTCCACATAATAAGTATTAATTAACTCGGGATTGTATTTGTAGATTACAGGAGATATTGGTTATACTAATGGGTTGTTGCTAACTTGTTGTCAATATATAATAATATTATCAATTATATAGTAATATTGACATTACTAATAAGTGTATGTACTGTTCCACATCCCCGAGATTATTCTCACATGGGATCAAAGTGAACATATCTATCTATCTATCTAACATTCATGGATGACATATCATTGCTTGCGTAGGATAAGAATTGGGTAAAATAATGGAAGATATGAGTGTCATTGGTATGATACTTAAAGGGATAAAAAGAAAACAGCATGATCATAGGAAATAAAGAAGTAAGACTGGAAGAAATTTAGATAAAACGGGTGCAAAGATTTGAATATGAGGAGTGATGACTTTATGTAAAACACTCTTCATTGGATTGTACACAAAACCTACTGTTATCTACTCTTCTATCACACTAGCTGTTCCCTCCTCACCCCCCCCCCCCTCCAATATCTTCTGCATAAAAATTTTGCCATACATGTAAATAGCCAGTTGAACATGAAGTATGTCATCATTTTTTAATTTTTTTTATTATTATTCTTTTTATGGATCCAAACAAATAACAGTCACACAGTGGCAAATCTGGACTATTGTGGAATGATATAGAGTTGTCCAAAGATTGAAGAGGTACTAAAAAGATTAGGTGAAGTCTAAACAATGCTCACAAACAGGGCCAGCACTAGGATTTTCAGGCCCCAGTTAAGCATTCTTAGTGCCCCCTCCCCTGACAATTTTTTTGTTTACTTTAAACTGTTAATTTGAACTATTGCACTGTGTGGAGTAGCGACATTCGTTACGATTCAAATACTGATCGGTGCAAGTGGGCTTTACAATAAACAGAATGTCCTAACCTCCCATTAGCATGTTTTTTGACTAGCATGTCTAGAAAAGGCAGAGAACTGCCCTGGAAGAAGACCCCAGAATGAGGGTCAAAATGTCGGCTACGATGAACATGACGCGGCGCCACCCGGACAGCCAAGAATCAACTGACTCTGGCCGCGGAAGCCTACGATTACAAGAAGTTACTTATTTGCTCAACATTCTTCCCATTTTTTTTTTTTTTTTTAACTTGAAACAAAAGGATGAAAGATACTACAACAGGCATTTAAATATTTTTTTTTTATTCTGTTTGTCCTCATTCTGTCTCAACACCCATTTAATTTGTCCCTTACCCTAACCATATTGCACGAAGTACTACAGTCCAGTTCAGCAGTGAGGTTGTCTTTGTTGGATGACCTACATTCTCTGTGTATCAGATTAATTTGAACTATTGCACTGTGTGGAGTAGCGACATTCGTTACGATTCAAATACTGATCGGTGCAAGTGGGCTTTACAATAAACAGAATGTCCTAACCTCCCATTAGCATGTTTTTTGACTAGCATGTCTAGAAAAGGCAGACAACCTTCCTCTCCAATCTCAGTGGTGAACTCATTCAGATGTGTCAGGAATAGGTAAAGGCTATTTGAGTGGAGACTTTCCCGGCGTACTGATGAAACGAAATCTTCACAGGAGTTCAGCCAGATAGTGTCGTAAAAAGACAACGTTTTGACAGCCAGCTCTGCTGCCTCCATCAGGTCTACTAATTGGAGAGGCATTGGAAATACAGTTGAATGATAACAACATCAACAGGGACAGCGGGCTCTACCTAAGCGAAGCCTCGAGGCCAATTATGAGGGATCTCTGACTTGAGCAAGAGAAATCTTCGCAACAAGACGTAATGGATGCAAATGATGCCATGGATTAAGTTCGTCAGCACATTCAGCTAGCTGGTATGGCTCCATACGCAGTCCGCAACGTCGATACCCTCGGTTGGCAGATCACGCATTTCTGCCATGTGCTGATTGGGCAGCTTAGCAACCATCCAAGCTTCTGCTATGATTGGACAGTTCTGCAAGCCTCAGTAGATAGGGTCTGCTTTTCGCCGGCTTTTAAAAAATATATATATATACCAACTTGTACAAGTAAACGAACAAATCTCGCAAACTACAGAGAATCAAAAGAAATGTGCATATATTTTTTAAAAAAGAAAAGAAATTGTAATATAAGACTACAAATGTTAAATTATTATTAACTATGCATAAATGTAATTATAACCAATAATTGCAATTAGCTATAAGACCAAAATGTAAGAAAGAAGGGGCAGATGTCACAGCAAGAGTGACAGGCACCCCTCCACATATACAACTAACCCCATTAGCAGAAATTTCATGCGCTTGCTTGCTAAGCCAGTCTAGTTTGTGCTTTTCAGGTAACAATATCTGAAGTAGTAGACCTGATGAAGACAGCAGAGCCGGCTTTTGAAGCATTGTCTTTTTACGACGCTATCCAGCTGAACTCCTGTGAAGATTTCGTTTCATTGGTAAAGATTGTTCCCACCGTGGACCCAAATCACAGATGTGTCGACAACATATGTAAGAAAACATTTTGTCTGGAGTGGTGCATTATTTAAAGCAGGTACTCACTAGCGATCTGTAACTGTAACCGAACAGATACAGTGACATTCTAGTGTGTATGCGTGGAAATAACTTTGCTCGTGACGAATACCGAGCCACCTCACTGAGTGTACTGACTAGTGAACTGTAACTGTAACCAAACGGATACAGTAATAAGGTTCTAGTGTGTACCGTAAGTCCACATCACTGTAACTGTAGCGACAAGCCGACTCTATCCTCAGTGTGCGTTTGGAGCTCTAAGATACGAATGAAGTCTCTCTTGCTTGTGCAGCATTCATACTTGTAGATGCTTTACTGGATGATTATACATGGCCAGGAAGGTGGCATATTTATGGAATATATCGAGAAAGAAGTGATCTAATTCTTCTTTTAAGAAATCAAGAAATGAGTGGTCATTACAGAAATTTCACGAGAAGCTCTCCAACTGATTTTAATATGTAATAAACATAATTGGGCCCAAGATAGATCAAAGAAACACTTCGTTCCGAGAAGCAGTGTCAGTTCAAGACAGATTAGCTGTGACGCTGAGATACTTAGCTACTGCTGATTCTTTTACAAGTTTACAATACCTATTTCACATTTCCAAACAAGCCGTAATCTCAATTATCCCTGAAGTGTGACAGGCACTGATAGGAGCATTGAAAGAATAAATCAAGTTAATCCTTTATTCAGTAATAATAAAATAATAATGTAATTTATTTCAAAAAATTCATACCTAGTTTTCTTAACTCATATATGACAATCTCGCTATTGTTGCTGAACGGGGAGTATGGCAGGTTCTGCAGAGGAGTTTTTTGGTTTTGATTTGGAGAAGAAGTGGAAGGGGGAGCTACATTTCAATTTATAGTGGAGGAAGAAGCTGAAGGGTGTGGAGTTTGTGTAGTGGAGTAATAACCCTAGTTTCATTCATTAATACTTCTGATTCTGCCCCAGGCATCTTTTTTCAAATGATTTTCGTAACAATCCTTGTCCTTGGGATTCCATAGGACACTTCTCTCGTTTGTAGTCATCTATCAACTGAAATCACTTATCTTCTGTCCATTCACTCATGACGCTTGAGGATACTGGTAGGTTCACAGCATGCAACAACCTTCACTCTCAAAGTCCACGAACGCACTGCGAACGCCCACCATAATCGTCGGCTCGCTGTGAATGCAACCCCTTTCTGCTCGCGAGCAACGTACACACTATGGTTCACGGTAACAGCAATAGTTACAGAATGTGAACGTGTTTCTTGCTGGCTCGCTGCGAATGCAACACGTTCCACTCGCGGCAGGCTTGCGAGCCACGTACACACTAACGTATTTGGTAACAGTAACGTCCAACAGTTACAGCTCGCTAGTGAGTACGCTGCTTAATGCTTCCTCCTCAAAGACTCCATTAAAAATACCGGTGATAATGGTGAGATATCTCATTGTGTTTTAATTCCTTTTAGTATGATATTTTCTTTTTCTTAAAGATTTGCCATCTTGTGCTATTGAACTATTTAATGAGTAAACTGTGAAACTATAGCTGCATTTTGCTTTCCATCTGTTGGTTAGCACTGTGTGTGTGTTTCCTTACAAATAAAGGGAACTCCTGCTGACAAACCTCCTTTTCAGTGGTGACCTAAAGTTGGAAATCCCTCTAGGTAAATCTGCATGGCTCTTCACTGGATGGGACACTGGTAAGCATCTCAGATCCTGTTATACTCCAAGAAATTAACAATTAACACCTTCGTCAGGCAACATTACATTCTACTAATGTTACACGTGTTTTAGTGACTGATCAAGGTTAATTCAGGCATGCATAGTGGCGCATGAGCTGTATTGCGATTAATAATAAAATATTTCGCGTTACTGGCTGTGAACTCTAGGAAATGTATTATATTGAGTGCTGATCTCCTTTTTGGTAGAAGTTCATATAATTTAATAACTTTTTTTGTTCAGTTTTACTTTCAAATTTTATTTTCTATCGCCTGTTGACAATTACTTGTAATAAATTAAAAAATATCAGTTTTTGCCAAAGTAATAAAATTGTAGGAATTGCAAATTAGGATAGGGAAATAAACCACCTACCTTACACGATGATTGTGGGGTGTGAGCACACAAAACAGACAAAAATGCACACGATATAGGAATTTTTGGGTTTAGCCCTTTACCAACAGGAGAATATTATGGAGGGTAGCTGCCTCACATAATGACTTCTGGCCAGGAAAATGGTGGTAGTAAATTCAAACAGAGGACACGTAGAGAGGCAGTGATTCAGAGCTATAGCTGAGCATTAGTAAATATCAAAACTGATATTTGGTGGGGAGGAAGAGCAATATAATATAATAAAATACAAATAAAGCAAAAATAAGTAAATAAATAATTTTAAAAAATAAATCAAATACTCTATGAAGTTAAAACATCACCATTGGTTAGTGGTGGTTCAATTTAGGTAGCCAGGATAATGGCAAGGAGGGTATGAAATAATAATAATGACAAGGTATTATCTTAAGTTGAAACTGGGTGGTTGCGTTGTGCTCAGTTTGTACTGATAGGCAATTTCCCACCTTCTGAATTCAGAGAAGCTGCCACTATTTGGGAGGACTCTGATAGCCCGGACCGTGAAACAAGAGTTGAAATTATTCGTATCATGGGAGATGGCATGAACAGCTACTGGATGCTTGGGTTTCTGTGTGAATACCGTCTGTTGGTTGCCATTCATTCTTATGGTTAGTGGATTGGTAGTAAAAACTCAATATGAAGCCAGGCAGTGGTTACATATTAACTGGCATATTACATGGGAGGTTTCGCAGGTGGCATGACCAATGATTGGAAAGCTTCCCCCAGCACCTTTATTCCACTGTTTACCATAATAAAATTGTAGTATACATTTGTAGCTGATTTAATCACATCTTTCTTTTTTCCAGTAAATAATAACATCAGAAAAAGATTCAGCTATTTAAATGAGAAAAATGCAGCTAGAAGTTTTGAAGTAAGCATCCATATTTACAACATTGAGATTGTTCCCAGACTAGGAATAAAAATGCTGTGCTGTTAATCCTGGAAGGTATGATCAGAGTGGGGTAATACATTTAAACAATGCTCATGTAGAGTAACAAATCTCTTTTATAAAAGTATTCATCTATAATTAATTTCTGAATTTAAAATGATTTAAGTCAATTTATTCTGAATAGATTTCAGCACGAGGGTGTATTGATTATGAATTTGTTATCTCTTATAGAAAAGTGTTTTGCTTCCCACAGACTGGTTTGAATTATAAATTTTTTAAATTGGAAGTGTGTTGCATCCTACGAGATACGCTAGTTGCAGGATGTCTGTTTATTATTACAAGCTTTATTGTCACATATTTACAACAAATTCAGGACCAAATATTAATGCTTAAGGAATTTATTACTTTTTTCTCCAACCATATGTTTTTATAGTTGATATATATGTTCTTATTTCAGATAAACAATTAATGTAAGATTAAAAAAATAAAGACATCACTTTCTGTCATATTCAAGCTGCAATTCTGTTCTCAGAAGTTTTAGAAATATAAATGAAGAAGGTACTTCCAAAGTATTATTCAAACTACTTCTTAATTATCATTTAATTATTAATTTAAAATGTATCTGTTGAATATCTCTTTTTTATATTTAACTATAAAGTAATTAATAAATTTTTGTGTGCTATATAGTTTTTAGGAAATAATGTTTGTATTATTATACTAACTGATAAAAAATTATTCAGTTTATATATATTTCTTTATTATTGCTATTAACTGGCATTTCACCTTTCAGTCGCAAAGACCTCTCCTTAGAAGTTGAAACCATCAAATTGTTATGGGCAGTCTTAGGTTTTTAATTTTGACATCAGACATGTTAAGAACAGATTTCGATCTCCATCACATATGTTGAAGGATACACAGCATGTGTATCTGTGGTATATTCGTTTCACAAAATGCACGTTAATTTTTAGATACTCGCATGCAAACAAACAAAAAATTCTAAATGTCAGGTACATATTAAATTATTGCCCCATGTTATTAAATGCAGCGTGGGCTATGCGATAGGGTGTTGGTTTCATGATTTTCTGACCCGATTTCAAATATCCACAGAATTAAATAATAATATTTTACTTATTGTCAAGCTTGGCTTATTTATTTTGTTTAAACTTAATTAAAATACCTTTATTGCTTGAAATAATATTTAAAACAAATCATATTACCTACAATTCAGTGTCATTCTTTACCCTGAAAATTTTTTTTTCATAATGAATTCATGGGTCTACCAACGGATTGTCTTTCACACACACAAATTGGCCGCATACCCTTGCAATCATATGTCAGGAAAGTCTCCATTCTTACATTATTTTTTCATTTTTTGTTATAAGTTTATTCTTTCGGTGCATTTTGAATTAAAAATAGTTACTATCATTTATTTTTTCATCTTCGTCATTTCTTTACTTGTGTATCATCAAGAAGTATTTTAAACGAAATACGTAGCATTGGAAACATAGATAGAAAAACTTTCTTCTACACTCGATTTGTTCCAAATGGTTGAAAATAAAATAGTAGGCCTATCCGTGACAAAGGTAATGGAAGAACAAATGACAAATGCTTATAAGCATTGCAAAATTCTTGGGTCAGATTCCAGTTTACTAGCAGATTTGCCATCCTGACATAATTTCATTGGGTATGGGTGAGGCATTTTAGGAAGCCATTGTTGTATACGTATCTGTAATAAGGCAATGTGATATGTTTTAAATTTGTTTCGCACAATAAAAGTGTGTAAATGATGTTTCAATAAAATAAATAAGTCAAGATTGACAATTTCTCAATATAAAAATAAATAAAAATATTTTACTCTGCGGGGATTTGAGCTCGGGTCAGAAAATTATGAAACTAACACCCTATTGCATAAAAAATGCTGCCATTTGATAACATGGGGCAATAAATTACTATATACCTGACATTTAGAATTTTTGTTTATTTGCATGTGAATATCTCAAAAACTAGGGCTCATTTTGAGAAACGACTTGTAAGAGACAAAACCAATATTGGGGTTGTTATATCAGTTAATCACCTCACCACTTACTTCCATCTCTGACAAAGTTTTGCTAAAAATCAAACTGTTAAACCATGAAAATACTACCTTGGAATAAATCAACTGTAATAGCTAAAGACGGCCACCACCTACTTGGTTTGTCCTGAAGAAAGAACAGGTTGGGTAGTAACTATGAAATCAAAAATAAACAATCACTATATTCTCGGAATAAAATACACTTTAACAGTTGAAAGGCAATCAGATGTTTCATTTCCAAAAGAATGATGCAGGTTATGAAGTGAGGCAGACCAACCAAATACCCCTTATTAAACTTTCAAAATTACATCTCAGTTATTTACAATGAACCGGTCTACTCAAGAACCATCATGGCCGACATCAAGCATGGTTTACAACGCATACTTCTGGCTATTTCACCGCTTAGCGCCGCTAACGCTACATGACCTGCCACCTTCAGATTTTTACCCTGACTGGCCCAAGATGCTGCGTCCACTCCCTATATGGTCCTCGTCTTTCTACCTGTGCCATAAATTTTGGAAAAGTAGAAGTGGAGGAAGCTTCGAGTGGGTTTTATATAGCTTCTATTAATCATATCTTCTGTTTAATACCAAATAAGGCTTATTTATTTATTAGGTTTAGAAGTCCGCCAAAACCCATGCTCGTGACCACCAAGAACATGTTAGTGTATCCTTATATGGTACAAATTTTTGTGGAAATATTATATTTTGGATATTAAAATTTATTCCATTGGCTTCTACAGTTTCTCAGCTTTCCAAAATGCTCTCGATCTCCTCTCTAGCTGCCGTGGTTGTTTTACAATCCATTTCCCAAAATATTCGTTTCCTTATAAAGTGACGCCATGAGAGGAAAATCACGATTTTTTCAGATTATTAAGAAGATACTGCCTATTGTGCGAAAAGGGTTGCGGAATAAATTTCAGGTTTTTTTTATAACATATCTCGAAACTATTTTCCTTTACTGATAATTAAAACTATCTACCAGCATGCGGTATTTTCCAAGTATTTAATTTCGAAATTATCTCTGACTTGTCTGGCTGTAAAGAACAATCTAAAATTTTAGTATGTTATGCAGGATTTTATTTAGTTGGTTGAACATTATCGGCTGACTTCAAATACTGCTTCTAACATATGATTTTAGAGAGTTGAAAATGCAAGTTTATTTCAGTACCGGTGTTTACCTATCTTAAATGCTTCAAGCTCTTGATTATGGTTTGTTTATAACAGAATTTATTTACTAATGGCTGACTGTTGTTGTGAAGACCTTTTACTGCATCAAAAAGTGTTTTTTAATAGTGATATTGTGTTGTGATAAGATTTTATGTTTACCAAGATGGATATTTCACTATTTTAGTTATATAGGTAAGTGTACATATTTATTCTCACTCTTTAAGGCTGGTTTATGGTCTATATTATCTGTTTAGTTGGTTCTGCAGCTTCAATTCATCGCGTATATGGCTATAAGCTGTGGTATCGGTTTCTGCATTATGCCTGATCTCCATTTACCAAAGTGACTAACTAGAAATTGAAGAATTCTAAGGTAGCTTACAGATTATACCACAGATATATATGCTATGTATCCTTCAATATATATGAAGGAGAGTGAAATCGTTCTTAGCATGTCTGATGGTCTCCAAGTAAGACTAGCATTAGTTTGTATTTACAATTTTTTTTATGCTATTAAGTATGAATATTAATTGGTAGTTGTATGACCTCTTGCTGAAACTCTTTCACAAATTTGTAATGTTGTTAGAGTATTGGTCACACCCAGAAACATGTGGTTAACAAGATATAAGATATCTTCATCACAGTTACATGGTGGAGATTCTATAGCTTTGATGTCATTCAGGTGAGATGGAAAGATGTAATGGTTAAAATTTATTGTAGTTATTGATTTTCTTGATGTGCAGCCCTTTTGATGACACTGGGAAGCTGACTGCTGAGGATGGATGCATAGTGGTGAACTCCGAGTATTGATATATCATAATTGAAGTGGTGCTGACTTATGTGTGTTCAAGCAGACTACTTTATTAATAGGTATGTAAACTATTATTCAAGTGAATTGAAATGTCTAAGAAACAGAATAGGAATTACGAGAATGGACAGGATAAGAAAGGAAAAGCTTATGGTCACATTAAAAAATTAACCCCCACAGGAAACGATAGAAAATGCTAGACTAAGATGTTATGAGAATTAGGGAGCAGGGAGTACCGTGGAAAATACCTAAATGAAGAGATAACAATGTAAATGGACCAGAGGAAGAGGACTAGACTTAAGTGATGATGGAGAGACTCATGTGCAAAGCAGACTTGGTTAGTGGCTGGAAACTGTGAGTGACACTGGCATAAGCTATCATATAAAATCCCTAAGTCAATTTATTACAATTTGGAATGATTTAGACTCGCCATCAAGGCCAATGTTGTCTGTTTGGACAAGTGAACTACTCCATATACTGCATGTGCCCAAACATAGGTAGAAACAACACACCTTCTTTCGTATTTGATGATTACTGTAGGAATTCGTTAGTACATATTGCATAACAACAATGACTGTGCTATATTGCATTCAAATCCAGTGATTTGTCAGGAAACTATGTAAACTATCGAGATAAAATGTATGTTTAATTTTAAACTGCGACATATGCTATCACTGCGCGTAAGTTTCATTCAAATCCATCGTTTTTCACAATTCTTGCAGAGACAGATAAAAATTCCAAAATTTATAGGTTTGGCCACGGTATCATCAGTAACCACGTAACATATGATAAAATCCAGTATGGTATCTGATGAGACAAACAGTCACTAAGTGTTATTTTTATTCAAATTCATACATTAGTTTTTGCTTGCTGCATTAAGACAGAATTTACTGTATTAACCAATACTTTGTAACTTATCGGATTATAAGAATACTATTTTTTACGATTAAATAAGTTATCATTGTACGTAGTTTCACTGATATGTTATTAGATGCACAGATTGACAGAAATTGTTACCAAACCATAAATTTTAGAACAACTTATCAGGATGAAAAAAAGTGTCATGTATGTTAACTACATACAAGTTTCATAATCTGTAGCTTTGGCTTCTAAGTACATAATGTACCATGATTAAAAGTATCCATATGTTAACCCCTGACTTTAACTATTGCTTGATGTATGCACAGACACTGGTGCACTGTGAACAGCAGTACAACAGGCGTTATTTTTCTCATAGGCAGGTGGTGAATATTCTGTTATAATGATACCACTGAATAAGTTCAGTAATACATCATGAATTTTCTAAAAGGCCCAAAATCTTATATATATATATAAAAATAGACGTGTTTTTTCCTATATTTCACTTTTCAGCCGCCACTACCTAGCACAGATCACTGATGTTTGTGGTGGAAGTAGCATGGAGTTTCCTGTCGTGCACAACGTTGGCCGAATGCCGATAGCTGTGGGGATGTGGGAGATATAATGATTAAAGTTGGTCAGTGCAGGGCGTTTTCATATTTCGACCAAAAATTCGTATCTCCGTATACTTCTCTTTCCTGCCACAACTACATAACATAGACTTTTGGTGTTTGTGTGTGGTAGTAGAATCGTCTTTCCTCTCGTGCACTATGGTTGTTAGATGTCGGTAGCTATGGGGATGTGGGAGATATGGGGGTTGAAAGTGGTCGACCTGTGGCAATTTCATACTTCTGCCAAAGACAAAAGTGTCATGGTGTATCACTTTTCAGCGAAAACTGTAGATCACAGATAATTGGCGTTTGTGTGTAGTAGTAGCACAGAGTCACCTTTCGATCACAACAGCGGCTGAAATTTCAGAAACTGTGTACTGTGGTAGATATGGTGGTTGTAAGTGGCCGACCAAGGATATTTTCGTATTTCGACTGTCTCCGCATATGTCACTTTTCTGCCACAACTACATAGCATAGAGCATTGGTGTTTGTGTTTGGTAGTATAATCGTATCTCATGTAGTGCACTATGGTTGTCAGATGACGGTAGCTATGGGGGTGTGGGAGATTGGGGTTGAAAGTAATCGACCTGTGGCAATTTCATACTTCTGCCAAAGACAAAAGTGTCATGGTGTATCACTTTTCAGCAAAAACTATAGATCACAGATAACTGGCGTTTGTGTGTAGTAGTAGCACAGAGTCACCTTTCGATCACAACAGCGGCCGAATTTCAGAAACTGTGGTACTGTGGTAGATATGGTGGTTGTAATTGGACGACCAAGGATATTTTCGTATTTCGACTGTCTCCGCATTTGTCACTTTTCTGCCACAACTACATAGCATAGAGCATTGGTGTTTGTGTTTGGTAGTAGAATCGTATCTCATGTAGTGCACTATGGTTGTTAGATGTCGGTAGCTATGGGGTGTGGGAGAATGGTGGTTGTAAGTGGCCGACCAAGGAAATTTTCGTATTTCAACGAAAGGCATGTGTCTCCGCAGATTTCACTTTTCTACCACGACTACATAGCATAGAGCATTGGTGTTTATGTGTGGTAGTAGAATCGTGTCTGTTGTCGTGCACTATGGTTGTTAGATGTCTGTAGCTATGGGGTGTGGAAGATGGAGGATGAAAATGGTCGACCTGCCGCAATTTCATATTTCTGCCAAAGACGCATGTGTCACGGTGTATCACTTTTAAGTGAAAACTATCAATCGCAGATCACTGGCGTTTGTGTGTGGTAGTAACACAGAGTCTCCCATCGATCACAACGTTGGCCGAAATTCGGTAACTGGGAGTGTGTGAGATATGGTGTTTGAAATTGGTCGATCATGAATATTTTCGTGTTTCATCCAAAGACTTGTGTGTATCCGTAAATTTTACCTTGCTGCCGGAACTACATAGCGCAGAAGACTGGTACTTGTGTGTGGTAATAGTATCGAGTCTCCCATCGTCCACTAGGGTGGTTAGATGTCTATAGCTGTCAACATGAATTCTTTACAATCACGAACGAAGTCGTGGGTACCAGCTAGTTATATCATAATTAGAAAACAAAATGTTTAAATTTTATGTCTTCAATGAGCACTTTAATTTAATAAAGCACACAAATGAATGTACAAGCAGAATTTAAAAAAGTTAAGACAGTATTATTTTAATCTTGGATGCATTGCTACAAGTAAATTATACATATCCAATATCAATAATATAAAATGAAGCTTCTCACAGATATAAACAAAGAACATAAAAAAGAATAATCACATGTGATATAAAACCAAAATATCACACATAACATATATTTGAATATTTTCATATACTCTGTTGATACATACAAATGTCTAAAAATATGTATACATTTCTTTATAAAAACACTCCACGCCTTAATATCAGTTCATCATCTCTACTAATTATTAATGTTCTAACTTTAATAAAAAAAGCAGAATATTACAGTAAGCCATTTATTGCACAGTGTTCATTTAAAATTTCAATTGCAAGCATGATACCCATGTTGGCAAAAATAATCTTTGCTGCAACTTTC
Organism: Vandiemenella viatica; assembly: GCA_031002005.1. Lineage (NCBI taxonomy): Eukaryota > Metazoa > Arthropoda > Insecta > Orthoptera > Morabidae > Vandiemenella > Vandiemenella viatica. The sequence goes on along the minus strand of JARYHS010009186.1, from coordinate 222,944,877 downwards.
ATAGAAGTATTTTATTTATGTTGTTGCAATTTTCGATGACATATGAAGTGACTGCGGATACATGACAACAATCCTTGAATATCACCAGTTTCAGCTAAACGTTTTCTCAGTGCTTGCTCAATTGGAAGACAGGGATTCAGTTTTAATACTGAAAAGAAAATTGCACAATGTTAACTTCATGCATGCATAAGTAAATAACTAAACTTAATTGCTTCATACGCAAAAATGATATTTTCTATATAAATTGACATGCATGATAAAATTTTAACAACAAAAACATTTTTATGATACAATCACTGATCACAGGAATGATTAAAAGCATCAATATGTATGCAATCATTCAAACACACAAACATATTATTATATACTAATAATAAGGATGAAGGCAGTGACAAACAAAAAAGGACATGAGCACGATTATAAATTAAGTTAATTTATAAATCTTAAATTTGATATTTATATCCTCTCACATTTATTACTCCACATCCAACCTTCAACGTGTCTCATTTTCTTTCAAACAGGACGACTTCTTTTCTTAACTTTTATAAATGATCTCAGAGTGTGAACAGCAGTTTGAGACTGCTGATGATACAGTCTACTATAGAGAAGTAAGATATTCGGCCAATTACTTAGAAATTAAACAAAAACTATTGTGATGAACCACAACTTGTGCTAAATTGTAAAAAGTGCAAGGCAATGTGCATAAATAACAAGATCTTCTAGTTGTTCATGAGTACAAAGGAGCTGCTTGATTCATTATTGCTTGCCACAGTCCTGACAAAAGCATCACAGAATTTATTCACAGATTGGGCTGCGATTAACTGGCAGTTAAATGGTGTAAATTTTATTTGGTAAACATGGATACACCGACTTTAACTTCCTTTGTTCATCAATCTAGATGGGTTACAATGACAGGAGAGGTAAGATCTAAAAATATCTCTTTCCATTATTTGTCTATGTCTCTATTTTGCGGTCAGTAGAATACATCTACCTGTGAAATTTGATCACAATCATTGCAAAGCTTGTCAAATTTAGCATGCACTGGTTGGGAATTGGAGAACGCCCTGCTTCTATTCTCAGTACTGCCATATTTTCATGACTCAATTATGCACTGGCATCATTAGTAACAAGTGAAGATTCCTTTCTCTATCATTATTATCAAATTTGCTAAGTGCCTTTGTTCAGCACCAAACACAAAATTTAATTTATTTGTTTATGACATTATTGATAGTGAATAAGCCACCGACTTATTTTAGGACTGGACATACATATTTGGCATACAAATTGGTAGTGAATATACTTCAAGAATACACCTATATGAGAACTCAAACACTATAAGAATTAAATTACTTAAAAACTGAGGTCGAATAATTAGAAAAAAATCAGTACTTATTAAAAATTTAAAGTAGATAACACTCTCGGGATTCTAGCCGCGTCAAATAAAAGTCGACTGGCGACGTTTCGAGAGCCGGCACTGCTCCCATTGTCAAGCCCTGCTTACCTACCTAAAACTGCCTAGCAGTAGTCTCTATATAGGGCTACCGGACGGGAGAGGAGGGGAACTCGCGCGGAGGGCGGGTCTGCTTGGTGACGTCATATTCCGGTTGTTGTTATGCCCAAATATGGTCCGTTCCCGTGTGTTTCGTAATTGTCTAATAACTGGCCTCCATGTTTGACTTATGTCAAGTCCTTGATCCCGATTTATCACATTGTTATTAACTCTGATTTCAATCGCCTCTTTCAAGACACTATCCCAAAATTTTTTAGCATGGCAGAGGCGTGTCGTCTTGTCAAAGCATGGCTCATGACAGTTTTCAAGGGCGTGCTCTACTATAGCCGATTTTTCTTTCTGCCCCAACTTAAAGTATCTTATATGCTCTTTGCGCCTTTCATCGATCGTTCTCAAAGTCTGTCCTATATAGGAAGAGCCACACTCACAAGGAATTTTATACACTCCAGGGGCCCGGAGATTTATACAATCTTTCGGGGTTCGTAATAACTGACGGCGGGGGCCAAAAGATGGAGCGGATGCCTTGCTTGTTGAGCAGCCTGGCTATTTTTGATGTCACCGCTCTGCAGAAGGCCAAAAAGGCACGTGGGGTTTCTCGTTCCCTGTCATCCGTTTTGTTTTTGTTTCTTCTTCCGACAATCACATGTCGAATTTCTTTGAAACTATAACTATTGGCCCTAAACACGCGTTCTAAGTGTCGCAGCTCTTCTTGTAGATGCTGATTGTCGGATACCGCCTTTGCCCTGTGGACCAACGTATTCAGTACGCCGCGCTTCTGAGATGGGTGATGAAAACTAAGGGCGTTTAGATAACGATCAGTGTGTGTGGGTTTTCTATATACACTGTGCCCCAACATTCCGTTCGGCTTTCGACGTACCAATACATCCAGAAAAGGAAGTGCGCCATTTTTTTTCGATTTCCATCGTGAACTTGATATTGGGGTGAACGCCGTTGAGATAGTTCACAAATTCATATAGGGCTGGTATCCCATGAGGCCACACGAGGAATGTGTCATCAACAAATCTATAAAAACATTTGGGCTTTAAAGGGGCCGCGTCAAGAGCTACATGCTCAAAATGTTCCATGTAAAAATCGGCAATCGCTGGGGATAACGGGGACCCCATGGCCACGCCGTCCGTTTGTTCGTAATATTTTTCTTGACACACGAAATACGTCGACGTGAGCATGTGTCTGAATAATTCCACGAGTTTTTGGTCAAAATGTTCACTAAGTAGTTCGATTGTTTCCCTTAACGGCACCCGCGTAAATAACGATGTGACATCCAAAATGACCATAATATCGTCACGCTCTAGTCTCATTGTTTTTAACCACTTCCACAAACGCAGCAGAGTGCACACCACGTTAAGAGCTGTGCTTTGACAAGACGACACGCCTCTGCCATGCTAAAAAATTTTGGGATAGTGTCGTGAAAGAGGCGATTGAAATCAGAGTTAATAACAATGTGATAAATCGGGATCAAGGACTAAACATAAGTCAAACATGGAGGCCAGTTATTAGACAATTACGAAACACACGGGAACGGACCATATTTGGGCATAACAACAACCGGAATATGACGTCACCAAGCAGACCCGCCCTCCACGCGAGTTCCCCTCCTCTCCCGTCCGGTAGCCCTATATAGAGACTACCGCTAGGCAGTTTTAGTTAGTTACGCAGGGCTTGACAATGGGAGCAGTGCCGGCTCTCGAAACGTCGCCAGTTGACTTTTATTTGACGCGGCTAGAATCCCGAGAGTGTTATCTACAGTGCTGCCGCCGCGAAAACGTTCACAGTTATTTAAAAATTTAAAGTGTTTGTCAAATATATGTGCTGCTACTTCGCTAGAGCAAAAATGTTATCAAATATGTCTCAATGTCCTGTAATCAGCATTCAAGCACAATCAAATACTCGGTCTTACAACTTTCAAGATATGGAAACAACCCATTTTCAGAAGGAATTTGGATCAACCTTCACAATTTATAAACCACAAACATAATTTTACAGGTAGATTAGGGTAGTTTTAATTACAGCAATTTCCCCAGTTTTGCTTCCTAAAGGCGCTGGATTAACTAAACAGCAACAACAAGATGATCTAAAAACAAATTCTACAAGTGATCTCTTCCCCAGTTTTCTCTGTCAAGTAAAACGATTTCTACACTTTACCAAAACCAGAATAAATATTATAAATACTCACACTGCCACTCAGGGCCTGTCTTCTGAAGTAAAATACTGTAATCTTTATCTGTACCTTGTCGATTTCTGAAGAAGTATAAAGCGAAGGTACCAACAGATATATCATGGACTTCAATATAACAGTTAAGATACTTTTTAAAATGATGCATGCCGACACAAAGAGCTTCATATTCTTCTTTGACGTCTTGCTGTTTTAATCGTTTCCCTGAAAAGTATTAAAGAATACAGTAACAAAGAAAATGGAAATAGTTAATTTTTAAAGACAGAAAATTATTTTAATAAGCATAAATGATTTTGAATTAAATATAAGTAAAAGGAAAATATAAACTAGTACCGATAACGAACTGTGTCTCATGATTTATCGCACATCCTTTCATTTCCAATAAAAGTGTTTGTTGCGAATAACAAACAACTTGTTACTCAACTTTCTTATTCACTTTAACTACAGCATACTTCTTTAATTATCTTGTACCTGTTCTTGAAGATATAAAAGAAGCATTTCTTTGATGGGTGAAACAGTGGTAAGGTCACCATAGAAATGGTAGCTCCTGAACCAAAAAATTGTTACAGCTTTATACCTCGTCAATTTCAAGGTCATTAGAAGCGGTAAAGTAATGTGGTGACAGGTAAGAAATTCCGCCATGGCCTTTCGAATTAACTATCGTAGCATTCACCAGGAGTGAATTTCGGAAACCATGGAAAACCAAAATCTAGATAGCCAGACAGATTCAAACCCACATCTTCCCAGAGCATTACCGCTCACCAGCCTCAGTTAAAAAAAACATAGGTAAACCTCAGGAACCTTTTATAGAAATATTGTAGATTGTAAAATTATAATGGATATGGATAGACAAACAAGTATGGATATATCAGTGGGATACTAAATTATCTACAAATACCTTCAAAAGACATCAAATACTGAGGTAGTCTTGAGAGAACTTTGGGAATGTCCATTAATTACGTGAGGTGAAATAGGGGGTGGGGATCAAGCGAAATCTCACCAGGGAGGAAGGGGGGGGGTCCTACAGAAATCTAATGTAATCTTTTTAATTCCTTAAGGAACAGTACGAGGGCTGTCTGAGAAGTTCTCAGCTTCGACCATAGACGGCAGCACTACCCATGTGATTTTTTTCCATGGAGGTTGGTGCATATGCCAGACACGCCTGCAAGAAATTGCAAGTCATTCTATGTTGTAGTTTGGTCTGTACAGTTGTTTGATGAAGGCGCGGTGCGAAGTTGTATCAGAGATGGAAAAAATCGAGTATCGTGCAGTCATAAAATTCTTTGTAAAAGAAGGTTTAACGCCATCTGAGATCCACGGAAGATTTTTAAAAGTGTATGGGGACTCTTCTCGTTCATATTCGACAGTTAAGAAATAGGCTGCTGAGTTCAACGTTGCCGTAGCTGTCTCGAAGATGATAAACACAAAGGACGTTCGAAAAGTGCAACAACTCCAGAAAGTGCATGACATGGTTTTGGATGATCAACGAATAGAAGTGTGCGAGATTGTAGGGATATCAAAAGAACGTGTGGGCAGGGTCGCCGTAAGCGGGCGTGCGCGTCGGTGGGGTGGCAAAACGAGTGATCGAGCGTCGCCACTCCATTGTGGCCGCGACAAAATTTGCAAGCGGGCGAGCTTTCTTTAAAAAAAAAAAAAAAAAAAGTTCAAAAGCTGCTTCGAGCGGCCAGGGGCGGCAAATAATCTCAGTTTTTTGACCCGGTTCGAAAATTTCATAGATCCACCACTGGGCCTGTAGTTAGACAGGGGGCGGCATAATCGGTATTGCACACGGACGCTCTAAGAGCTAGCGGCGGGCATGCGTGTGGGATACATTTTGCATGAAGTATTGCATATAAAGAAGCTTTGTGCAAGATGGGTGCCGCATTTGCTCACTGTTGATCAAAAGCGCATCCACATGAGACTTTCTCAACAGTATTTGCAATGTTTCAACAAAAATAAAACTAATTTTTTGCATCGATTCATAACTATGGATGAGACATGGCTTCACTACACGGCAGAATCAAAACTACAGTCAAAGCAGTGGACAGAAGCTGGTTGTTCAGATCCAAAGAAGGCCAGGGAAGGCAAGGAAGGTGAAGCATCAGTTTTTTGGGATGCTAAAGGTGTTTTGTTCATTGATTACCTTGAAAAGCTCAAAACAATAAACTGGACAATACCAGACCTGCCAACCTCTAGATTTGAAAAAGAGGGAGACATTTTTATGCTAGATTTGAAAAAGAGGGAGACATTTTTATGAAATATAATACTTGTGCAATAAGGTCAATATATTCTAAATTCACTGCTGCAGGTGCTATCACTGGTGTCAGAGGTGTGTTTGTAAATGTCTGCCATTTTAGCTTGTTGGTTGCATAGTTGTACTGAGAAATTGCCTTGCTCCACGATAATCAATCAATAATAATAATATTGTAACTGTAAAATCAAAACTCAATTTCTCGTGAATGAAAACATTTTGTCATAATCTCTACAAATTGCTTATGGTCCAACCAAACTGCAAACCAACCAGAAAATGTAAGACTAGTGTATTTTATTCGACTGTTGTCAGTAACAACATCATACCTTGCTAGTCAAGACTGTATTAAACATAAGACAACAACCTATGAAATTAATTTTGGAAACATATAATAGTTTTTGCCAATGGCCCTTCCCACCCAGATGTGGAATTCAAGCTGCACTTCCAGACAATAAATAGCTACATTTTCTACATTCTTATTTTACCACTGACGGAAACAGCGGGAACTGCACCACTTTGGTAACCTTCGAGAAACTGGTAGGCCTACTAACCTGTTGAAATTGACACCAGTCGCTTCGTCAATATGTCCTCTTAACTTTTTGCGATCATACATTGTGGAAAAGTTGCTAGAAATTTAAATAAAAATGTCAAAATATAACATGGCACAAAGCCGTTACATGCCATCAACGTTAAAAAAATCAGTGACAGTCTCTTAAAATGTTAATTTAATCCTTTGTTGTAATGTTTTCATGTCTTTTCAGCTCTACTCCGTTGTAAAGTCACACAAAATTGACAAACAGGCAATATTTATCCGAGTAGTAATACGGTGATGCCCGCCATCTTACATAGCAATGGGCAACCAGAGATAATCATTTGCTTCCATTGTAAACAAATACGTCATTTGCGTGTTGAATGCCACATAGCCACAATTTCATAATTTTTTTTTCATTTGGTCCAGGTCATATTTCAACCTAATCATGATTTCTATGACAAAACGAAACTGTTTTGGTTGAAATTATCCCTGTACCAATAATTTTTACGTTATTTTGGCAGTGCTGATAGCATTTAGCAGTTGCTCAGCCTTTCATATTTCGGCATTTTTAATTAAATTTCTACTTTTCCACAATGTATGATCACAAAGTGTGAAAAGGACATGTTGACGAAGCGACTGATATAAATTTCAACAGGTTAGTACCAATTTCTGAATAGGTTACCAAAGTGGTGCAGTTTCCTTTTTTTTTAATTGCTTTACGTCTCTTTTTAACATTGAAATCTTTAGAGACGGGAAAGGATGGGGGGCAAGGAATGGGAAGGAATTCGGCCGTGGCCTTTTTGAAGGAAGCATCCCGGCATTTGCCTGGAGTGATTTGGGGAAACCATGGAAAACCCAAATCTGGATGCCCGGACGGGGATTCGAACCGCCGTCCTCCCGAATGCGAGGCGAGAACAGTGCAGTTTCAAAAACAGCTTAAGATGCCACTGCTCTACATGGCATCACATAACAAAGTAGTCAGTACTATTGTATTTCATGTGGTAGAAATTTGACAGTGGTGTAATAAGAAATCAGTAAGAAAGAATTGTGCTATTTGTTTGAAATTTGTCTCTCATGTTTCTAAATACATACCTTTCAAGAAAAGGTGGGGTCTACTGGAGTACGCGATTCCACTACAACACTACCCACTAATGATGCCATAATACTGCTGTAGTCAGTTGCAAGATGTAATATTTTCAAGCAGAAAGTAGGTTGTAAAACACCTTGGACAGACATAAAATCCTTAAATGTACTTCGGAAAGTATTTCTAGTGGTATCTTGTATATGACCACTGCAGTATTATGACGCCAATTCCTTACGAAATCGTGATCTCCAGTAATCCCAAAAAGTGTACACGAGGGCAAAATGAAAAATATCTTAGATCTGATGCTTCACAAAATTCAATAGTACACAACCACCATTTCCAGTCACTTTATTGACAGAAAAAAATATTGATAACCCAAGCTCACTTGATTTTTGGACGGCAATATACTGGTGATGGTCAATGTAAGCTTCACGGGTGAACACCTGTGAAGCTTACATTGAATCAGTATGCCGGGAAAGTCTCCACTCATTGTGGTGATGTTTTGTTGTAATGCAGCCTGGATAAGAATGGAAAAAAAAAATCGTATTTTGTTACAGCATAAGTCACTAGGAATTTTGGGTATTATCTAACAGGCAATACCGCTCGCTTCGCGCTGTTAACGTGTCGTCATAGTGACGTCACGTTCACGTACAGTCAATTTTTGTGACTATTCGGCCGCTGGTAAGTGGCCGCAGACGTCCGATAACACATCAAACACTGAACATCTGATTGTGTTATCGCTTACCAGCGGCCGCCTGCATCTGATCCACCTTCGGGATATCAGTTTATGTTGATATTGTACAGTTTTAAATTATTGTGACCGAGCGTAGCGAGGGCACAATACACATAAAAATTGACTGTACGTGAACGTGACGTCACTATGACGACACGTTAACAGCGCGAAGCGAGCGGTATTGCCTGTTAGATAAAACCCGGAATTTTAGCTTTCATTTCTTTCGTTATAAAGCTGTAGCTGTAAATTAAGATTGTATCCTGAATAGTTGCCAGAAATCTTTGACATGAACAATATGAATGGAAATAACAGTTGTTTAAAGTTGGCACAGCACAGTATTGTAACTTTCATGTGACACCACTTCTAGGATAATTTACATTTTGACTTAATGGGGATACCGCTACGGCCTCACGTAGTAAATACACAGATCACGTGATGTATATGACATCATTGTGACATATTCAGTCTGCACGTACGAACACTGTAACAGCTATAGATATGATCTGAAAATTGGATATCTGCAATATCGTGTCTTATGGTTATGTTTCACTTTGGTCCAGGCTGCATTACGATCGAAACACATGTTTATAAAATATGATTTCGTCAATCATCATTTGAGTTTATGTTGCATTGCAGCCTGGACCTTACGTCACAATGATGTCATATATACCACGTGATCTGTGTGTTTACTACGCGAGGCCGCAGCGGTAACCCCATCTTGATATTACCCCACTTTTTATTGAAACGTATATAACAAATTTCAAATGAACAGCGCATTTCCTTCTTACCATATTCTTATTTTACCATCATCAATATCTCTTTTTCTGTGGCACAGCATATAAAATGAGACATGTCACATCATGTCTGGTATGGTGTATTGTCACTATTTCAAAGTAGATCCAGCAGTATCATACACTCATAATGCTCATTGTGAATTTATGTAACAATAGTTTAGATAAATTTGATTACCTTCTTTCAACTGTTCTAATTCTTGCTGGTAAAGTAGTTGTTCGGAGTTCAAGATGTTAATAGAATCTTTTAACTTTACACATGATCCTCTAATTTCTTGATGCTGGATATCACTGAAACTAACAGCTTTCTCTGTTAGGTCAATATCTAACTTGGTATGTGCAATATGGTCCTCAATCAACCGTTTTCGATCTTCCAAATTTTTTTTGTGATCTGGAGAAACAAACTACTTAAAACAGAAACTAAAATTACACACTTTATGATTAAATCAGAAAGATGAACAGACCACATACCACGTAATTCTTGGTCTACTTTCCTTAAATTTGTTGATCTCGCAGTGTAGAAACGTACTAAACTGTCCACATGACAAATTACTTTTTCGGTTTGTTCCAAACATGATTTATAAACTAAGTTTTCTTCACTTTCTTCACTTCCTTCGTCTCGAACAGTCTGGGGTAAAACGTTGTTTATCATTTTTCAGTTTTCTAATCCTCCTTTCCCCCCCGAAAAAAAAAAAAAAAATTACAACACACAAATTCGCCACACGCCTATTTAACAGCATGTAGCGACACAAACAAATTCTGAAACTCTACATCGCTAGCAATCACATAAACATTACACAATTATCGTTACGCTGTTACTGGCAGACGCCGTCTTTTATGGATCTCATCTTCTATGCCTTATTTGATGTAATCGTATAACATTTAAACTATTTACAGTTTTCATAAATTGCTAGATCTAAAATTTGAAAAAATACACTGTATAATAGTGTATAGTACTTCTAACACAATATAAACTCAAAAATGGCGGTAAAATTGAATAGACAACGGCTTATTTACAAATTGATCTCTGGAATCGAAGCTAACTCGAAACTTTTCTTTGGTGTTCTAAGTCACTTATTTTATAGCAAGTAAATCATATGTTATGAAATACAGAAAAAATATTGTTACATAAAGGAGATCGCATGGAATTTTACAATTTTAATCTTGAGCTATAAGCTCCGTAAATTCTTAAAATACTTGAAACTAATTACTTCAACGATACAAAGTGTAATTTTCATCCTTAAAGTTTCTTCTAGTAACGATAACTTTCAATTTATATTGCTTCAATTAAATGCAAATCATGCCTTGAAGTCCAGCGCTTCTCGTCAAGTGGGTCCGAAGCATGGAGGAAGGAATATATGGAGACGACGGAGGAACTTCACCACGCACTGGAGCGAAACCGGGTAGAGAGAAATGGGGTGCGGAGGCCGCCACATTGCTGGGCCGTAGAAAGGCACAAAAACCTCAAGGGAATCATAATACAACGGTGGCCACGCAATTTGATGATGGATTATTATGTAAATCGACGAGACGGATCAAAAATGATGAATCAATTTTTTTGATACCGTGCTTATTTCTCAAGATATACTGTCTCAAAAGAGGAGTTTCGGGTTGAAATTCAGAAGAAAAATTTCCCTAACGTCACATTTGATGATTGATTCTTATAAAACACGACACGATAACTCGAAAGTGAAGAATATATATTTTCGATATCTCGCTTAGTTCTCGAGATATGCTGTCTCCAAATTGGGGTGGTTTGGTTAGTTTAAGTCAACGTTCTAGCCACGCTGCCACAACGACGCAGCCAGTTTCGAGACATATATCGCATCCGATAGCTAAGTAAAATGTCTTCAATGCATTTACTGTTTATCTAAATCAGGGGTGGCCAACCTGTGGCTTGCGAGCCACATGCGGCTCTTTGAAGGATTATTTGTGGCTCTCGATAAATGTACCAGAGTTCCCTTTTCATTTTTGTGTTATTCTATTTAAAAGAATTATTATCGTTCCATATTTGTTTCAAAATGTCTTTTAAATTACTGATAACAAATATGAAAGATAATGTGCAACGTTGTAAGTAATTTCATTTCCGTCCAAGTTAAGAATGATATGACTCATTGAAAACTGCGCGAACGAACATAAACAGTGGCGTAATCGTCTGTAATCGACCTACTCTAGACAGATTTTGAATTTGTAAAGTTTCATTGCAACGGGCTGTTGACATTGTGTTTAATTTTTAATATTTAAATTCAATACACATATTTTGTACTTTTATTCATATATTTTCAATAAATATAATTTCTGTAAATAAAAATTTAATAACTTTTTTGTATAACTTTTAAATACGTATTTAATTGCGGCTCGCAAAAAATTTCAAATTTTCAAAAATGGCTCGGACTATCAAGGTGCTTGGCCACCCCTGATCTAAATAAACATTGTTGCTAAACAAAATAAAGAAAAAAAACCTAACGCAATGCAATACAATCATTTTGCATATCAAAATAGATGATTATACCAGAATACTTCATTATATGTACATTAAATATATGCACTACATTTAAACAAACCTCTGGCAGTTATTTTGTACATGCTCAAGAAATAAATTCTTTGATGGCTTAGAAAGAGTTGTCTACTAAAAATTCTTTTAATTTTTTCATAAATTTGATCTAACAACCTACTAAGGCTTTTAGGATATGTTGGGAACTTATTGGTATATCATTGAATATCACTCTCTTTTTGAACAAATGACAACGACTTTTAATCCGTGTGAAGATCATTTTTAATTCTAGTGCTGTAATTACACATTTTGATCTTTGTTTCATTTTGAGTATAACTGGTAAATATAAAGGGCGTTATTAGTGCAGAACTTATTTCTTGAAATCTTAATATTGCTCTAAAAATTATTTAAAAAATTGAAGATGGCATAGCTATAAGAAACTTATAACTTTTACAGAAGATTGGAGCAACATTTCGTAAGCCAACACAGTGTTTACAGAAATCATTTTGATCTCAGTTTCACTAATTGTCACATTCCGGTTCCTTTTTAGGTATGAAGGAATAAATGATAAATTATTGCCTATAGGAATGTTGTGTGGCTTCTCTAAGGCATTTGACTGTGTAAATAGTGACATCAGATACAAAAAACTAAATTATTATGATTTAAATTTCATTTTTAATTAGTGACATAGTTCTTACCTTTTCAAAAGAAAACAGAAAGAGTCACTGGAACATTTTAATGCTGCGCCATGCGCTTCACTTTTTCCTAAGGGAGCAATATTAGCTATGAAGGACCTCAGGGTTCTATATTGGGACTACTATTATTTTAATATATATATATATATATATATATATATATATATATATATATATGATCAATAATGTGTTACTTCTGAAAATTCAAAATTTTGTAATGGACCATTTTAGAAAAATAATAATATAGAACTTACTGTAATGATTTAAAAGTAGCAGTTAGCGGCACGCCGCCGGCTATAAGTCACGTGCGTCGTAAGTATGATCGAAGAATTGAGGACGGCCTGGACGCGTGATAGAATGTTCCTCAAGTGCCAAAGCTTCTCAAATTGTATGGAACATGCAAGCACCTCAGGTTAATGAACTGGTCACGGTATTGAGCAACGTGACTGACTGGTATATAGAGAGGTCAGCTGGGTGTGCTCGCCCTCGATTAATACAGTAACGCCGGGACTATGCTGCGCTGAAGAACCGAATATTATTGAAGATCAGCTGCGTCCAGAGCCAGTCAGCTCGCCGTAAAATACTGTAAGTTCATTATCGTGCATGATTTCCTAAATGCTTGGAACCTTGCCTCTCGGTGGATTAACTACTGTGTACGCCAGCCTTGTGGAAGAATAAATTAGTCGTCGCTACATACTGTTCTCACTTAACAATATAGCCCGTGAACCTGACTAGAGGTAGTTTCAGTAAGTAAAGCAACGTCAATAGTCTTTTCCGGAGGCCGGCAACAGGGATGGTCGAGATTAAACACGTCACCAAGTAAGTGCCAACTTATTAGCCCACAGCCACTCCACAGGGCTTAGCCATCCAGCTGCCCTAATAACTGGTCAAAACACTAAACGACCCGCTACAATGTATACTTTTTATTGATGACAGAAAAAGGTAGTAAAAATATTCCACATTTCTCTATTAAACATATTTCAAATTATGTATTTGAGTGAATTAATAATTGATTCACAGTTAATGGCAGGTCATTACATTTAAGAGGTATATAGTGTGCAATATCTAGGAATTCATATTGATCATCATTTAAATTAGAGGGTATTCATTTATTAAAACGATTGTGTGCAGTCACATTTGCAGTTCCTACAATTTAAGCAATAGGTAATCCCAGTATGAAGAAACTAATTTATTTTGAATGCATGGAGGCTTTTTGATGTATTAACTATATAAAAGGTCTCGGGCCTCCCACAAATGGAGCGTGTAATTTATTTTATTATTATTGCATTTTGATTTCGTATTCAATAATACTCTGGGACAATTCAACTCACAGAAACACGGTACTCGGAGCCAAAAAGCAAGTAATAAGAATTGTATGTTGGATTAGCAATAGAACTTCATGCTGAGAGATCTGTTGAAGAATTTAGGAATTATGGTACTAGCAGTAAAAATTCTTCACAAGGGTTTCAGGAAGTGGTTATCTGTTTAAAAAGTGGTCCGATATTCAGGGATATGTATTTACAAAATGCTCTCAGTACTTCTTAAATGTCTAGCAGGGGGTAAGATTAAATGAAAGAAAAAATTTCTGAAATTTTAATTAACAGCTTCTTCTACTCCATCCAAGAGTTATTTCTAAAATATCTACAAAATAATTGCCATTAGCTGAGTATATATAGCTTATATAGCCACTGTACATATTATTCTGTTCATATATATCTTTGGATATATAGATCTATTTTGCTATATAATTGTTTATCAGTAATATGTATCCCTTGTAATTATCCACATCCAACATTCCCAGTCTCTTATAATGAGATATATATAAATTGAATGTACTGCACTGTATTGTATTGTATTGAATCATTCTCCAGCTTTATTTATACTTATCGAATTTCTAAATAAGCAATATCAACTAAAATTCTCAAATTCTGTAACGCTATAATTACTTACTGAATGGATTTTGTAACATTTCAGTTACCTTCCGCCGGCTTCTGGTTCACTGAATCCTTTAATATCCATCAGAACTGCTTCATGATCACCTATTCCTTCGGTTACTTGACACCCTATAAGGTTATAATCAAGCTTTATTAGGAATATATCCAAAATATTTTGTCCCCTAGTGTTTTGCTCTACCACTTATGTAAATCCTCCTTCCCTTATTAGAGTATTTGCAAATCTCTGTTCCTTTGTGTTATTAATCTTATTTCCTACCCAATTTACACCTGGTAAATTTAAATCCCCGCCAATAATGACCATTCTATTATCACCGCTGAAATAGGAATATGGATTTAACTTCCCCGCAAGAGCCTCATCTTCATCGGCCATTCTTCCACTGCGGTAAGCAGCCAACACCCTGACTTTTTCTTTTTTATTACCCCAGAAATCTAACCCAAGTAACTCATGGTCATGATCTATGAACACCAGTGAACGGTGGTAGGTTTTTTTAACTTGTATGAAAACTTCTCCACCAATTGCTCCCCTATCTCTGCGATACACTGTGTAACTATCGGGAAAAACCTCACTGTCTAGTACTTCTTCTTTTAACCAACTCTCTACCCCTATTATTAATTATAGTTCATGTTCGATTACTTTGTTCATTATACTTCTACAGTTCACCAATAACACCCTTATTACTGGCTGTATATTTTTAGCATTTACCTCCTCCTTCCCAGTTCTAACCCAGTTTATTATTGTTTCAGCAACTTCATCTGTTTCTTTAAAATCTGTGATTTTTCTCATTGTGGATCCAGAGTTAGTATCACTTTGATCATCTATCTCCATCCCTTCACCAGCAGCCCCTAACCTAAAAAAGGCATAGTCCTGACCCCATCATCACTGGAAATGGGCACCCTTACTGCTTTAGTTAACAACTCAAAGTACCCCATTGCCCCTTCTATTTAGGTGTAGGTCATGCCTAGTGAAACCCCACCTACCAATGGTGTTCACAGGCACAACCCCCAAAACAGAACTAATGCCTTTCCCAAGTAGCACTTCCGTTTCCACATATACACGCCTCACAGCATAGTTCAATTGTGGCCGTTCATGGCGACTTAGGACCCGCATGAGTTCCACCCTGGTATGCTGCGCCTCCTTCACCATCTTCCTCAGGTCACACTCTATACTATAACTCGCATTTCTATCAATACTATTTCCCGCACCTCCCACTGTCACTATTCCATCATCTTAAGTGAAACTTCTACAAAGTGAACCTATATTCCAGGTGACTCCAGGAATATACTACAGCGGAAAGGCCAAAGTACAGGTATTTGGTACAACCTGGAGGCTGGTTAGTTATGTTAGCCTCCTAGACCTTCGGCAACGGGTTTGTAGGTCAAACAATTCGCTATTGTGAAAACGAATTAAATCGGTTCAAGGAAGACATCAGCGAATTCACTCAATTGCTTTCGCAAAACGCAAAAATTCAGTGAAGTCAGGAACTTCTTGGGCAGATCACCAAACGGAAGAATCGGATGAAACGAGCATCTCTCTCCTTCGTTGGGGAGGTCTCTCAGATATTATTTAGAACATTGGAAAAGAGGGGAATACTGCTGGAAGTTTTGGTCTAGGAGAAAGAAATGAGCGAGGAAGCAGGTTGTTAGAATTTTGTGTAAGATATAAGCTAGTTGTGATAAACACATTGCTTAAGAACCATGCAAAAAAGACATACACCAGGAAACATCCTTGGAATACAGGCAGATATCAGCTAGTTTATATCATGGTCAAACAGAGATTCTGGAATGAAGTTCTAGACTGTAAAGCGTACTCAGTTGCAGACATAGACTCTGACCATAATTTTATAGTAATGAAGTACAAGCGCATAAGGAAGCAGTATAAGCAGAACTGACTGGAAGTGAATATATTAAACATTCTAGCACGAGAGGAAAATTTGCAGAAATGGTAGACTCAGGTCTAAGAAGTAACTCTGAAAGGAGCTCAACCGAGGATGAGTGGGATGCATTAAATACCGAAATAATGAAAGCTGGTAAAAAAAAAAAATTAGACTTTAGGTAACAAGTTGACCGAAAACCTTGGATTACAGAAGAAATTTTGGAGCTGATGGATCAGAGGAGAAGGTACAAAAATGCCCAGGATGAAGCAGGAAAAGAGCAATACAGCCAATTGAGAAATCAAATAAAAAGGAAATGAAAAAAAGCAAAAGAAAAATGGCTACAAGAAAAGTGTGCAGAAGTAGAAAAGGAAATGGTCGTAGGTAAAGTAGATGTTGCATATAGGAAGATCAAACAGAATTTTGGAGAAATGAAGAAAAGAGGTGCGAACATTAAAGCTGCCGATGGGAAATCTCTTTTAAGCTCAGACGATACAGCTAACCGATGGAAGGAATACATGGAGAAATGTAGGGACGACTTGAACAGTAGTGTAATGGAAAAGGAAGGCGATGTCGACATTGATGATTTAGGAGATCCTGTTTTGAGGACAGAATTTAATAAAGCTGTGAATGACTTGAAAGTAAATAAGGCAGTTGGAATAGATGAGATTTCTGTAGAACTTCTTAAATCGCTAGGAGAGGAAGGAATCGAAAGATTATTCAAGCTGATATCAGAAAGTTAGGAAACAGGAGAAATTCCAACTGATTTTAATAAAAATATCATCTTCACACTTCCAAAGAAAGCACAAGCCGACAAATATGAGAATTATCGCACCATTGGTCTAACATCACATGATTCAAAATTACTGACCAGAATAATATACAGAGGGGTGGAAAGGGTAGTAGAAGACATAGTAGGTGAAGATCAGTTTGGGTTTAGGAAAAATCGCGGTACAAGGGAAGCAATTCTATCTTTAAGATTAATACTTGAAGGGCGGATCAAGACAAACAAAGATACTTTTATGGCGTTTGTTGATTTAGAAAAAACTTTTGATAATGTTAGGTGGGACAAGATGTTAAAATTTTTAAAGAAGTCAGGTCTAAAGTATCGGTTTAGAAGAATGCTCAATAAACTATATAAGTGGCTACAATAAAAGTAGAGAATCACGAGAGACATTCATCAGTTAAAAAGGGTGTGAGACGAGGTTATAGTTTATCCCCATTAATATTCAACTTGTATGTAGAAGAAGCAACAAAGAAAGTCAAAGAAAAATTTCCATGTAGCATAAGTCTTCAGGGATGCTACTATTTGCTGATGACATTGTCTTGTTAGCAGAAAGGGCTGATGATACTGAGAAGTT
The DNA here is from genome assembly GCA_031002005.1 of Vandiemenella viatica. Classification (NCBI taxonomy): domain Eukaryota; kingdom Metazoa; phylum Arthropoda; class Insecta; order Orthoptera; family Morabidae; genus Vandiemenella; species Vandiemenella viatica. The sequence continues at coordinate 222,927,406 of JARYHS010009186.1, read as the reverse complement.
ACTGAATGGCATGAACAAAATACTGAAGGAAGATTTTGGACTGAAAATAAATCAAAGCAAGACAAAAGAGATGAAATGTAGCAGAAATGACACCAATACTAGGAGATTAAATATAAAAATAGGATCGAATGCAATAGGAGGAGTAAATTAATTCTGTTACTTGGGAAGCAAAATTACAACCGATGGCTGAAGCAGGAATGATGTTAAAAGTAGAATAGCAGTAGCAAAAAGAGCCTTCATGAAAAAGAGAAAACTTTTAGTTTCAAATATTGATCTTGGAATTAGAAAGAACTTTTTTAAAACTCTATGTGAGGAGCACAGCACTTTATGGCAGAGAAACATGGACTTTAGGAATACTGGAAAGAAATAAAATTGAAGCATTTGAAATGTGGTGCTACAAAAGAATACTGAAAATTAAGTGGACTGACAAAGTAAGAAATGAATGAGTTTTGTAAATGATGGGTGAGGGAAGAAGTTTGTGAAAGAATCTTACAGAAAGAACAGACAGGTTGATAGGTCATATTTTGAGAGATGCTGGATTGCTTAATTTGCTGGTGGAGTGAACAGTCCAAGGTAAGAACTGTAGAGGAAGACAGAGATTAGAATATACGAAGCAGATAATTGAGGACGTGGGTTGTAAGGGGTATGTAGAGATGGAGGATTGCGTCAAACCTGTCGAAAGACTTATGACAGCAAAAAAAAAAAGACATTCATGAGTTACTTACACACATACTGGTAGATCGATTTGAAGTGGAGGATGGGAAACTGCTGAAGGTCACAAGGAGCAGCTAACAAATTTCAGAAACGCACTGTCTACTCTTAACGTCAGTCTGGATCACGTCGAGAGGAATGAGCGCACATTTGCTGATGGCATGAAACGTATAAGTAATTACCTTGCGGAGTATAGTAACAGCACTAACGTAATGTTAAAGTAGTTAGCCGTTATGATTGCAACGAAAGAAATTCTACTTTTCGAAACTATATCAGAAATATATCAAAATTGCGAGATTCTAATCGATGACATCGTAAACGCCCAGAAAAAGCATCATAGAGTCCTATTTTGTACACCCAGGGCAGGTAATGCAATATCATGTATTTAATCCGTGACGACATAGATGATTAAAGATTTCCAGTCGCATTAAATGAGGAAGCTCGATATCAGCCACTTCGCGTTGTAGATATCGAAGCATTCTTGACCGAGTTCATATTATATTACGTTTTGTTGATCCCTTTGGTGGAGAGCCAAACTTTCCAATTGTATCAGGTATTACCTTTGCCTATCGAGATAGACCAGATATTCTGTTACATTCAGACATCCCGGGAATATCTTATAACTGATGACTCGAAACGACAATACAAACAAATTAGCAATGATCAGTTAGTATGGCGGTCACGCCCGCAGTCGAGACCTGTAAGCAAACATTCGTGCTCATGCCCACACACAAGCAGGGAGTGTGCAAAACTCGGCTGTTGCAGCATGTCATGTAAATCCCTAAAGACTGTGATCAAAAGTTAGTGAAAAGAACCAAAGCCATATGGTCACAACTGAATGGGAGAGAATGGATTTATGTTAGTCCATCCCCAGAAGGGCTCACCCTCCTGTGTGAACAGAGCAGGCCGTGGATGCGTTTCTCTATGGTACGGGAAAACATACGCGTAGCCGCAGATGAAATGGCTATGGTGTTCAGTTTTTGCTTCAATCTGAGAATGTCATTGAGACAGACATCTGTACGCTGGATGTGCTACCGAATATTACCACTACGCTCGGTTGTTGTGAGTGTGAACAAGGTATAGAATACTTCCAACCTTGGACTTGCCGAACGAACCATCTGAAAGAGCAGATAGATGTCCAAAGAAGCCTGCATGAGAGTGATAACTCAGACGCTCATAGTGTTGGTTATGTGACATTTATTGTGATAGGAGTGATCAGTATTGCTTGGTGCTATTCTTATGTCCTCTTTAAGGGTTATAGGATTACCCACCCAAGAGTGCGACAGATTGTCGAAGTCGAGTCGGCAAACCAGGAGATTTACACAGCCTGTGAAGACGTCACCACTCACAACGCCACAATTGAGTCGACTTATCGAAAGCAGAATCTGCTGAACCACCTTGCCTTAACCCCGACCGACGATAAGATCGACTGACCATAGTAATCACCTTGCTGTGAGAAAAAAAGAAGAAATTCTGGTTTGAGTGTCTACCCAATCCACCATTCAATTATGGGTCAAGTGTTACAGGAAACGTCGTAGCTGTGCTGCTGCGATCAGCGTGCTGACATCTTCGCTGATGGAGCGCAGTGACTCAGCAAGGCCACCGCCAGCTTCAATACCTCCACCTGCATGGAGAACCAGCGCAGGCAGACTCCTCACCATTCCCATTACAATAACCATTAGTAAATACACTGAACGACGAGAGCACACCCCTTACACATTTACACACCATTCCTATGTTAGTTGTAAGTCCATTGTATGTAAATATCTGCTGTATTCGTAATTAGAATTAAGGGTTAAGTTCGTAGTGGAGAACAAAGTCTTTAAAAATAGAAGGGAGGAGTAATAAGTATTTCAAAACCGCAACTAGTGACGACGAGCACATATGATTGTGAAACCTCGCGTAATGGTCGCTTAGTAGACCGCTAATGGGTACCAAAAAGGAGTCCAGCAACGGAGCACATCGACTCTCGTCGGTTTTAGCATGATCAGACCCCAATCCTGGATCAGCAGCAGCGTCATCTGGCGTAGATTTCCTACAGTGTATATACAGTTCCAGGATTATTCCTTTTCCTGATATCTATTGTTGTTGTTTTTTTTAAATGTGTTGTGGTTAAGTCCTTGTTTTGAAGTGGTCGCCGCCTGGTCGTTGGCCGTTCGTGGCATGAAGGCGGCGATGAGCTGCGTGAGCAGCGTCACCACCACCGTTAGTTGGTCACTGGATCCGGTACAGCACGCGTGGCAGTGGTCCGCTGGTCGACCTTCTTGGCGGCCAATCGGCTGTCTACTGGACCCAGGAGCTGTCATCGTCTAGTTTTGGCGGCGCTCAGCCGGCCTTGTTTTGGACTCGCGCGCGGTCTTGTTCGCGGGATCTGTGGTGGTGGGGAGGCTTCTTGGAGCTGCCTTCCTGGCGAGCACGCTTGGTGGCCGCTGCAGCTTCGGGCGACGGGCCGCCCGAAGTTTCTTCTTGGTGTCACAGCCAGAGAACCAAGCCGCGTGCCATCTGCCGCAGTTGCAACAGACTGCCTGTTCTCTGGCTGTGGTATATTCGGCTACTTTGTGGTCAGACTCACATCTGACACACCTGCGTTGCTGCGTGCAGTAGCTCGCATCATCTCCGCGATTCTGACAGTTAAAACACTGCCGGAGCTCGGGCGGTGAAGGTTTCTTCTTGGTCACCCTGTTGTCCCGCTCTCTCGGCAGCGTCTCAACTGCTTCTGGTGGCGACTGTTGTGGTGGGCTGGGTTGCTCCGCGGCGCAGCCCATGTCATCGAGCAGGCTGGTGGCCTTTGCCAGGTGTGAATGGCAAGAGGCGAACATCTTGATTCCTCATTCAGCCATCCAACAGAACAGTGGCAGCTCTGTAGCAAGCAGGAGCTGGAAGTACAGACTGCCGCAGCTCCCCTTGCAATTCACTACTACTGGTTGCACAGGTCCCTGCTCCATGGCTGGTGCTTGCTCCCCCTCCTCTGGGAGAGGCGAGTCCGGTGCTGCGAGGCTGGCCGCTGTGTCACCCCGGAAAGGGCTGACAGACGGTTCAGGAATTTTGAAAAACTGGTTCTTCAGAATGTGATTCCTGGCTTCCAGTAGTCGGCAGTTTTTCAGTTGAAGAGGCGGGGCTTTTCTTCCCCAAGACCTGCGAGTCCTCGACCTACTGGAGGTTGCTGTTTCCTGCGTTTACTCTTGCGCCTTCCGTTTAACCTCTGGAAGAATTTCTTCACGCAGAAGTCCTCATCGAAGGCAAGCGGGCAGGTTTCCAGGGCTTCCGGGCGCAGTGTGTCCGTTTGCCGCCAAATCATCGTGGATGAGCTTCACTTCGTCTTGCGTGGATGTGAATCTCAGAGTCTTGGAAACGTCGTAGTACTTTTCTGGCATGAACCAGCCGTACTATAGACCATCATGGATCACCCACAGCGTCCACGACGTGAAGTTCTCCTTGGTAGCCGTCTGGACAAAGTGTTTCATGGAAAACTTTATCTTTTTGATCTCGAAGATGTGCACGAACCGGTCTTGATCGCGTCGTGCCTCAAGGTAGATGTCGTTTCGCGGGTGCATCTTCAACTCCCGCGAAGTTGTGGGACGCTGCTACTAGACGGCGTCACTAGTACAGGCGGCAGCCATTGCCGGTCGCCCAGTGGGTGAGTGAGTGTGTGAGTCACGTCTTAGTCCAGTCAGTGAGTGAGTGGCAATCCTGGATCGTTGGTGGAAGGTTAGGCTTTATACGACTCCTGTAGCGATTTCAAGAGGTGATTATCGTTCGATACCGACTCGCCATCCGACGCCGACCCCAGGTGTAGCGCCGATCCTTGGACACGCCTTGAGCAGCCTATGGAGACAACACATCACGTTGCCATGGAGGTCACCAGCTAACTACAAGGTGGGTTCGGGGATGGCATAGTTAAATATACCTTTCAAATCGCTAAACTGGTTGTGATCACTCGTCGCTAGCTGAGCGGAGCTATTAAAAAGATTACATACTTAAATGTAGTTGACTAGCGGGTTGATCTGTAAGTATAATCTCTAAAATAAACTCTGTATATAAACTAACAGTATAGCTTGTTTGATTACGGACCTGAATCTGGATACTTAAGAACCTTGAAACACTGTCGTAATTGACACACGACGTGGCTTACACTTCCTTAATCCTCTCTGTGTAACTCACCGATCGGCTTACTACAATATCTTGCCCCTTACCACTGCGCTACTGTACTTTGTCACAGTCGACTGTGTTTAGTAATTGCATGCAGGGCGCTATCATGTATGGTTATTATTGCTCTTGTAGCTTCTCACTATGTTACGATTTTCCCGTGTAACTAGTGTCTTGCACCGAACACTCTGCAAGGTGTAGGGCAGCAGTAAGCTCTGTATGCAAACGCTCCATCAACTAAACTGTGCAGGACGCACTTGGCTGGTGGTAAGAAAAGGTTTCAAAAGGAGTAATGAGACGATGTATGTACCACAGAACATGGTGGTGTAGTATGGGTATCAAATACAGGAATTGGAGGTTAATAAAAAAATCGAAATAAAAATTAGGTTTTTCTTATCGCTGGTCATGTGACAGAAAACGCTTTAGGATTGGTGGTCGCTTTAGTGATGTCACGTGCCTATAAACGCTGTGCATGCGAATGCAGTCTTTCCTGTTATCCAAGTTTTCGACTATTTTTATTGATTGTTGCTAGTTCTTTCTTGTTATTAATTAGATTTCGTTTTGAATAGAAAATAGAGAACAATTTGTACAGCGCAAAAATATACTATTATAAATAACTTCAATTTGAGAAACATTTATATTTAAATTAAAAGTTACAGATTAACATAAATCGTTCATAAGAATGACTAAAACTATAAATTAAATTAGTTGTTTCAGGAGATATTGATAGGAAAAGTGCAAACTATAGTGAAGGTATATGGTAAACACAACAGTTAAATAACTGCATGTTGTGTACCATTTTTCTTAATTGCACATAAATAATGATAATTTTAATGCCACTGAAACTAAATTTATTGTTTGTTTACTTATTTACCAACCGCGTATCACTTCATCTCACAAGAAGAAATTGTGATGTTTAAGTCAAGACTAATAACATGAAGAGAAGCAACTACGCCAAGGTGTAGTTGCGTGGTTAAAGAGTGCTAACAGAAATGAGAAGGTCCTAGGTTAGAACCTTCACTGGGATAGTACGTTTTGTGTGTGTTCATTTTTTTGTTTCCGTTTGCTATTTATTGCATTATAGAACCATGTTTTTACTAGAATAATTCATAAATGGTTGGTTGTTAAACGTCATGACAACGTTTGAGATATATAAATTGCTGCCATTTAAGAAAACTTTTGTGAAATGGTATCCTTCCTCTATTAATTGCAAAATATACCACAGATATATTATCAAGCATGTGCATGTCGGTGAATAATAGAATTTAAGAGTAACATCACTAGAAGAAATTTCACGCCATTCTTGCAAAAGTTCTGAGATGTTTTGAATCCCTTTAGTTGGAATTTTTAGGTGACTATACAGCTGCAAGTAACATTTCTGACATAAATACGTCTATTTAGGCAGTGTTTACTTTTAATGTGCAAGAATTTTTCAGTTTCCAAAAACAACAACAAACTTTTTCAGTGTGCAGTTTCAGTTTTGAAATCTTCTTTGGTTAAGTTTCAAATGTTTGTAATACGCTTACTATCCAAAAATTTGTGAAGCCTTCGAAAAAAAAAAATAATGTTTTGGTGGATATTCTAAAACAAAAAATTAATATGTGAAGCTACAAACAGTAACTAGTATCCAAAGAAAAACGCAAACAGAAAACAAATAAAACATATTCCAAAGTGAGGATCTAATCTAAGAACCCTAACCTTACTGATACTCGTCTTCAACAACGTACTACATTTAACCCAACGAAATTATAGTTTAAATGATCTTCACAGAAAATTATATTGACTTTGTAGCAATATCATCTGAGTTTCTACGAGCAAGTTGCAGTGACTTTTTTTCGTATTTCAGGCACTGTAGAAAAACGTACGTTTTTTTCGAGAAGTTTTTTTTTATTGTTGCGGTTGTAGATTGCTGTACTACACACTATTTACAAACCATATGTCCAGCAATTTATTTACAGACTCTTAGAAACAAACCAGATGTTACGCATCTAGATAAAGCGCTTGCTGGCACGCAATGTCACGGGCGACGTTGGCCCGTACCAGGCAGCAAAGGAGCGTTTTGTCGGGATTTTAAATTTCAAAAAATAGTCAAATAGCTTATTGAGAGTAGTGTGTGGGAGAAAATGACAAAAACACAAGCAGATAGTCAATTTCAGGCATAAGGGTGTGGGAAAATTTTCTTTTGGAGTTAAGAACGTCAGAGATTGGAATAAATCACCGTAGACAATGATGAACAATTTATCAAAAACGCTGAAAGGATTTAAAATTAAAATTTATAAGAGGTCAAAATTGGGCGGGTACAATTGGGGGTGGGGGGGTTGGATGGTTTTATAGGGAGATTGCCACTGAAATATGCACTCCATCTCAATTAAATTAAAATTAAACAGCCACAAATTGAAACAAACTATTCCAGCATCCCCTGTTCGATCCTCTAGCATACACACAAACGACCTCAGTCGACGTGTTTACCAACAATAAAATATTCGCATTAGTGAATACAATACAAACATAAAACTGAAATGCGTCTCCTCCATCATAGTTCTTGAATGAATAATGCTAATACATTCGGTTTTTAACAAGAAATCTAATTTTTTTTAATGCATGATCGAGCTCAACAAGTTGACGACATTGAAATGTTATGTATCTTGATCTAGTATACTTAATGACAATTTATCATTTTCGTCAGAGCGGGACGCCTTAGGATTATTATTATTATTATTTTTTGTGTGTCACTAGTTTTTATTCACAAACGAAAAACGCTTGTATAAAGTATTATGTGTTAGCTGAGTTACTTAGCGTTAGTGTCTGACATCTAAAATCTAACTAGCCAGTTATTGTGTATTTATCGGCAGAACAAATCGGTTTCAAAATATCGGGTCTCGTTTTCAAGTAGGAATGGAGAGCATTACATGATTTGTTGATGTTAGTCTTCGTAATCAAAATGGCTTTCAGTACCGCGACACTTAACTGTGTTTTGTCATTTGCCCATATTTTATTTATCGGAGAAAAAATTCTTTATTCCAGGCAGACACTTAACGTACTCTATAGTTATACGTAAGTTCGTAAAGTTGAAAGTGTTAGCACCGAAGTGTAGAAATAATTCCACCCTACGGTCTTCAGCAGCAACATCTCAGCGTTGCAGCTAGTGATTTTCGTTTTGTTTTTTGTATCTGTGTCGTAGCTGGAAATAGCGAAAACTCCTCGAACATTTCTATATCAAAACTGCTGCTAATAAATCCTTGCGTGATCAGCAATGGTCCATCCGTTGACTCTACCACCGCGCGGAAAAAAACGCATCGTCTACTTTAGACCTTGATAGACTTCGGCCGATTATTAACTCTGCCAAAAAATTCCTATATCGGCCAAACAAAAGTACTCAACAACATGGATTCCGGTGAAAGAGGCTACACTATGACCGACCTACACACGTATTTGGTATCGGAACGTGATTTTTTTTAGAACAAGTCATGTTCATCCCAATTAAATAAAATCGACATAGGTACCTACTGCAATGTCACGGCAAGCCTTTCATCTGGAGAAATATATTTCCTCAATTTTATATGTTTTTTCCAGAGTCGGTCGAATTCCTTCCAAAATATATCTGTACTAGCCGGTATCCACGACTTCGTTCGTGTTTGAAAAGAATTTGGATTGACAGCTACCGACATCTAACCACCATAGTGCATGATGGGAGACTCGATGCTATTACCACACACAAACGCCAGTCATCTGCGCTATGTAGTTCAGGCAGCAAACTAAAATATGCGGACACACATGTCTTTCAACCACTATATCTCCCACAGTTACAGACATTCGGCCAACGTTGTGATCGATGGGTGACTCTGTGCCACACACAAAGACCAGCGAACTGCGCTATATAGTTTTGGCTGAAAAGTTATACACCGCGACACATACGTTTTTGGTAGAAATTTGAAAGTGCCGCAGGTCGACTAGTTTCAACCATCATTTCTCCCACACCCACAATACTACCGACATCTAACCACCATAATACACAATAGGAGACACGATACAACTACGACACACAAACACCAATGGTCTATGCTATGTAGTTGTGGCAGCAAAGTGAAATATACGGACACATAAGCCTTTGGTCAAATTACGATCTGCCAATTTCAACCACCATATCTCCCACACTCCCACAGTTACCGAAATTCGGCCAACGTTGTGATTAATGGGTGACTCTGTGTTACTACCACACACAAACAACAGTGGTCTGCACCTGATAGTGATAAACCGGGACACATACGTCTTTGGCAAAAATATGAAAGAGCCGCAGATCGACCACATTCAACACCCATATCTCCCTCATCCCAATAGCTACCGACGTCTAACAACCAAACTGCACGACAGGAAACACGATACTACTACTACTACACACAAATACAAATGGTCTATGCTATGTAGTTGGGGCAGAAAAGTGACATACGCGGAGACACATGTCTTTTGTCGAAATACAAAAATATCCTTGATCGGCCACTTTCAACCACCATATCTCCAACACTCTCACAGTTACTGTAATTAGGCCAACATTGTGATCGAAAGGTGACTCTGTGTTACTACCACACACAAACTACAGTGATGTGCGCCAGACAGGTTTCGCTGAAAAGTGATACACCAAGACACAAACGTCATTGGCAGAAATATGAAAGTGGCGCAGGTTGACCACTTTCAACCACCATATCTCCCACACTCGCACAGCTACCGACATTTAACTACCGTAGAACACGATGGGAGATTCACTGCTACTACTTACCACATACAAACACCAAAGGTCTGTGCTATGTAGTTGTGGCAGATAAGTTACAGATACGGAGACACATGTCTTCCGTCGAAATACGAAAATATCCTTGGTCGGCCACTTTCAACCACCATATCTCCCACACTCGCCACCTGCCATATCCCGTATATCCCTTCCAAACCATTACCTTTCCTGATAGGTGCAATGCACCCTCCGCCAAACACTTTTAGTGAATCGCGGAGTAATAGTAATAGTATAGTTACTGAAATTCGGCCAACGTTGTGATCGAAAGGTGACTCTGTGTAACTACCACATACAAATGCCAATGATCTCCGATAGACAGTATTCACTGAAAAATGATACACCAAGACCCTTGCGCCTTTGGCAGAAATATGAAAGTGCCGCAGGTTGACTACTTTCAACCACCACATCTCCCACACCCCCATAGCTACCAACATTTAACCACCAGAGTGCACGATGCGATATTCACTGCTACTAACACACACACATCAATGGTCTATTATGTATTTGTGGCATGAAAGAGAAGTATAAAGAGACACAAATTTTTGGTCAAAATATGAAAACATCCTGCATTGACCACCTTTAATTACCATCCCCAAAGCTATCGGCATTCGACCAACGTTGTGCTTGATAGGAAACTCCATGCTACTTCCTCACACAAAGACAAGCGATTTGTGCTATGTATTGGTGGCTGATAAGTGAAATACAGGGAAAAACACGTCTATTTATATATATAACATTTGGCAAAACTTAACATAAATTCTCCGTGGTTCAGATTCCACGTTAAACTGTATCCCAGAGGAAAGAAACTGCCCATCCTACCTCTGACACAATGGCTTAGTATGCCTCCTTCGGGAGGATCCAAACAACCTTCAGGTTGTGGACTAAGTTAGTTTTAATATAAATTCAACTATTGTTGCATGTTTTCGTATTGCCGAGGTACATATCCTGCTTCCGAATTAAAAAATTTAATGAATTTATTTTGTATTAAAAGATACCTTACGAGCATTAGCACCAAAACAATGGATCATTGTACCAAAAAAAAAAAAAAAAAAGAGACAGAGTCCCTCTCGTTCATCCCGAGATTCACTTTCTTCATTGCATGAAATTTTATCCTTCTGTAAATAATTGTGCAAAATACATGTTACTAAAATTATGTTGTTAAATAATCCTGGCACAGAATAATTTTTTCTAAGATAAATTTGAAATCTTTGAACTAAAATATCAAAAACATTTTCCATCATTTGTCCCGCACGGCATAGCTGGTAGTTAAAATTATTTTGTCTTGATCTGTTGGCGCTAGAAACTCTGGATGCACCCTTAACGATCGTCTCTTTATATTGACGTATTGTTAGCCCCCTCATCAAAAATCAGTGCGATTTTAATTAACATTAGCGTAGAAAACGGTATTGTTCGCCATGGGCAACTGAAATGGCATCGTCTACGATTTGACCTGACCACTGGTGTCATGTGCGGCGGTTTCAGAGACAATAACGTTGTTGATTCATTATTCTTGCTCTTATTACTAGGTGGCAGTGGCACCTATGAAAATGTTGAAATAATTACAGCTAGGTTAGGTTTTTTTTCCGCTCTGTCATCAATCTGCCGACTGTTTTGATGCAATCCTCCTTCCCTTCCTATCTTCTGCTAACCTCTGCATCCTATATACCTCTTGCAACCAACGTCCTCAATTATCTGCTTCATGTATTCTTTGTGCTTAGTTTTGAAAGCATGCTTCATCCACTACCGGCTTGCTAGGCCTGTCTTAGCTTCACCAGAGCCCCGTTGGCAGTCATTTTTTTCAAGGTACCTGTAGGGCCTTCGCAGCAACCGTATCGCTCCCGGGGCACAATAGGTCCCCACTGTATATCGCCCCCATCGCAAAAGCGAAAACGTCTTCCTCCACCGTTTTTACCTTCGACTGTTCCCTCCACTAATAAATTAACCAATAAAGCATGTCTCAAATAAAATATACCAGCCTGTCTCTTCTTTCTGTAAGCTTCTTTGCTCACCTATAATTTCCAAAACTCTTTCATTCTAAATTTGTTCACTTAATTTTCAGCATTCTTCTGTAGCGCTCCTTTCAAATGCTTCAATTTTCTTTCTTGCTGGTTACTATTAGAGTGCAATAATGTGTCACTTTCAGTCAGTGAAAGGTTTCAACAGATTTCTTAGCCATAACTTTATATATATAAACCCACGTAGATTTGCTTCTACCTGAATTCTTTTAATAACTTGTTTCCTTTTGAACTATCCGACTGAAATTTTCTACTGGCATCATGAAAACGCGGACTAATTTCATAAATCTTGTTTCCCACTAAAACTAATCCGGAAATAACTTACAAGCAGCTTCACACAGTTCCCCCCCCTCACAATTCACTCTTTACTATAAGCACTGTTAATAGCGTGAAATTCACTAAAACTTAATATCTTTTAATGTTTGTTTATCTACTGAAAGATGTATGCCTTACAAAACGATTGTGTAACAGATACCAGCTGCTAACAAAATAAGCGTAAGGTGATAAGAATTGAGGAACGAAACGAAACATGGGGAATCCACGAGTGTAAATCCCAAAAACCATGCAAGGTACAAAACCGAGCGTTCCAGAGGGTTTTATAATGCACGAGGAGCGAGATTAAAATAGTAATTATTTTTTCAACTATTTTTTACAGTTAAATTACAAAAAAAATATAGAGCAAGAGCCCGTGACCTATGTCATAGTATAAAGGCTGAAATTTTTTCTGTGCATGTACACTACAGCAGGTATGAACGTTTGGCTACTATAAACCTTGAGTTATGGTGGCTTTGATAGATAACAGGAAGCGAACGTGTATAAAATTGATGGCTGGTTACGTCATAATATAAAGCGTGATTTTTTAATGATTTTTTACGGGATACTATTAGAAATCACGTCATTTATTGCCAGACACTTTGTGCAGTGGAAACCCCCCGCCAGACACCTTCAAAACTTAATAAAATGTAATTGTACTTACGTCATAATATGAAACCTGAATTTTGTATATGTTATTTGGCAACTATTTAAATGTGTCCCCCAAACAGCCAGACAATTTCGATGGTTCCAACACTCTGCCAGGCATAATTCAATGTCAACTGTAGGGGCGAGCGCGGAGGCAATATTTATGTACTGCGTCTTGCGTGCAGATATTGTTTGAATACATGTTCTGTCATTGATCGTAGAGCATACGTTTTATTGTTTATTTGTGCAGTTGCGTGAAATAATTTTAATTAAGTTTTAATATTATATCATAATTGAAGACGTATTAATTAGAGCTTTGTGTAAGAAAAACAGAGTCAAAATATTATTATTCTGTCAGGATATTTAGAGTGAGACAGTTAGTTAAATTTATATTACTGCGTTCTTTGTCACGCATCTATGGTATCCTACCACAGATGTTGTTTCAGCATATGTCGAGTCATTCATCGTTTTATTATTTATTTTTGCATTTGTGAAAAATAAAATATTTAATTCAGTTTTAATAAAATACCATAATGGGAGACATTAATTTGTGCTTTGTGTAAGAAAAGTAGTGGCAAAATAGTATTATTCTCTGAGGAGAGAATGGAAAAATGTCAAACAATTAAAGAACTAAGAAAGAAACATAACCTGAAATATAAGGACATTATTTTACCAACAGAGTATACGAAAAGTGGTTACCACAGAGAATGTTGCATGAAAAATATTTTACTTCTGAATCTCCAAATTCTAAAAAAACTAATATGGAAAAAAAAATCGGTAAATACATCCATCAATAATGTATCGCCAGCCCCATTGCTGCTACCTGAGTTGACCAGAGAGAAATTTCATTCGCATTCTCTATATAAGGAATCTTTGCCAGTACCTGAACCAACTGTGTTGCCAACAACACCGTAATTACGGTAAAAACACCGTATTCAGCATAGATCTACCACCTACCGTAGGGTTATAACTACGGTAGCAAAATACACCGCAGTTAAAGGAATCGTAAGTTTTAGGTAATTGTGATATATTTTTCAAATTTCAAGAGTTTATCGACAGATGGTAATGCATCCTTAATATTATTTCGGTATTCATTTTTTATTCTTTTGACAACATTATTTTTTTTCCTTTATACACCTTTAATTTTTGAGAATAACCCAATTTGAGCTTAGAGATATTACGCGAACAAGTTTGATAGATAATTGCCGTATTAAACTGTAGATAAATACTAAGAACTTTTGAATTAAGTCTGTTAGTATTCTTAGTTGACATTTTGAATTTGAAAAGATGGTGAGCGATAGTGACAGCGTTTATGGAGAAGAAGGTACCCTAACACAAACACCTGCGAAGAGAAAGCGTTATAAGTAGAAGTTTCGGGAAGAATAGTTGCTGAACAAACAATATTGTGATTGCGATGCTTATTTTAAGCACTTGCCGAAATTTGTTTGACTATTTTGAGCTTACCACACTCGAATGCAGGGTGCGAATGATTGTTCAGTAAAGTTAATGACATTAAAACAAAAAAAAGCGCAATAAACTCGTAACAAAATCCCTTAAGGGAAATCTTTTTTTCGCAGCAGGCTATACAGCGACACGGGAAAACTGCACCGATTTTAAACCTACTAACCCTATGATACAAAAACATAATATTGATATCCATAAAAATGATGATATTACAATTATACTATGTGATTCAGATTAAAAATAGATTTTTTTTTCAAATTCTGGCATTTACTTTTTGCTGTAGTGACATTTATTTTTTTACCGTAATTTTACCGCATTTTAAATATAAACAACAACATAATTTCGGAAAATCTACCGTAATTTTTGATAAATTCTACCATCAGCTAGATTTCAGGGTTGGTAACATTGAATACAGCTGTCAATAGAACCACAACTTTCAGCTTATGGAGATAATTTTGACTTTTTACAATTTGAAGAAATAAGTGACAATAATGATTCAGTTACATGCAAGTAACATACGACCTCACGATAGCCAAACTAGCCTTTCAAATCGAAGTTACGGAAATCCTAAATTTGATAATTTATTTATACATTTAGGGCCGTTTCACATTATGATGGCTTATTTTAAAACAGGTAGGTAAAATCATAAGTGACTGTGGCTTAACCAATGTAATAGTTGAAAGTAATTTGCTGGCAAATGGATTTCTTGATGGAAAACACTTCAACCGTTGCAAGAGACTACATCCCTTGACAGCATTAGGTATAGAAATACTATATTTTAAATAATTTTAAAAAAAACCATTGACAGATGACATGAAACAAGAAGTAAAAAGACAACAAAAATGTAAAATTTCATTATTTCAAATAGAAAATGAAGAACTGAAGGAATTAATGAATGATACGGTATATACAAACTCTAAATGGCGATTGTGGCAAAACTCCACAATTTGATTTGATTTACATCAATCTTATACATAATTTCTTCAAGGAAAATTCGGAAAGGAGATTTCGAACTTTGTAAATCAGTATTGCCTAAAATTACAAATATATTTATTTTATGTTATCAACAAAACTACGCTCGATGGACTGTTAAATATTATGATAATTTGCTGATATGTTGCGGAAACTCATCCTGACTTATATGAAGAATTCAAACTGGGTTGCTTTGGAATTAAAAGGACCACCAAACAGTTTTCAAGACAACCTGTTGAC
Organism: Vandiemenella viatica; assembly: GCA_031002005.1. Taxonomy (NCBI): domain Eukaryota; kingdom Metazoa; phylum Arthropoda; class Insecta; order Orthoptera; family Morabidae; genus Vandiemenella; species Vandiemenella viatica. Next base: position 222,912,115 of record JARYHS010009186.1, on the reverse strand, counting down.
TTGTTATTAGAACAAACTATAAATGCAAATGCTGCTAGAAGGCTTACAGCTTACACCAATTCAATTTCGGCACGTCAACGATGGGCCCAAAACCATGACGTGAGATCAACAATGGTAAGTAATGTTTTTCATGAATTAGGATTACAAACCGAAAAAGATATTTCAGCAGACTTGAATACATGTAACATTCAAAATAGCATAAAGCATTCATTGACCCCTTTAGTTTGGGAGTGCCGAAATATCAATTAATTAATATTTCTTCAGGTAAAGTTGCCTCAGATCAGGTTGAAGAATTTCTTCTAAATATTAAAACAAATGGGGAATGTTAACGTAAAACGTTCATTTCTGAATGTCTTATGGATATTAACAGATTTGAAAGAAGTATACAAAAAATGTATTAATTTTTCTAAAGATAATCAAAAGAAGATAATAAAGTTAAAGTGGGTGGTAAAGTTCACGAGGTTAAAATTCAACGGGATTTATTTGGACGTATGCTTAGAATTTCGATAGATTATAATATAAACATTTCAAAAATTTTATCTTACCCAATAACTCCAGTGCCTCTTTCAATGTGCCCTGTAGATGGCACTATTTGCAAGACCGATAAATCTGCCTTTAACGAAGTGTCTAGAAAAAAGAGAGCCAGTATCAGCCGCCACCTCATATCGATGTACTAATAATTGATGTTTTTTTCTGTTGCTTACGATAAAAGATGTTCCAGAAACATAATGCTTGGCCATATGCATCACCTACAAAATGATTCCCATGTCTGGATACTTGCAGGCACTGGAAATAATTTAAGATATGTAGACCTAACAAAGATCCACGCACAATTGGGAGGATCCATTTGTAAAAGCCTGGCTGGATTTCATGCAATCACAGGATGTGATTATAACCCTGCGTTTTTTAGAAAAGGAATATTAAAACCTTAAAAAATATTGAAAATGAATCAAGAATATCAGGAAGTTTTTCTCAAGTTTGGAGATGTTGCATTATTTGAAAATAGTGATGAACGACAAAATGCCTTTAAAATTATACTAAAATTTATATGTGATATGTATAATGTTGCTGGGATAATTGATGTTGACGCTGCCCGTCTCCAGATATTCGTCAACACGTATATGGTCCAAATATCAATGAATCTTTTGATCTCAAAAAATTACGGAGTTTCAATTTACCACCTTAAAAAAGGGAACTATTATAACAATTTCTGCGAGCAAATTATATATCCACTATTTGGAATAATGCTCACTTAAAAAATCCCAGCATTTGTCAGCCAGAAAATAATTGCTGGGTAAGAGAACACAACGAGTATAATTTCAAATGGTTCGATGGAGATCAGCTACCAAACTTCATCAGTGATTAACTGAAAAATTTATCAGGTATGTAATTGTTAAATCCAACTATTATACATAGATTTGTAGTTATTAATATTCTCATTATTTTGTTTATATTTTTACAGAAACTGATAAAGAAGACGATATTTAAAATCGACTACAATGATGATAATGAATAAATTTATTTTGTATTTACATAAAACCAATGATATTTCTATTAAATCATATTCCCAATTGTTTGTAAGCTTTTACTATGAATATATATAAACTATTCATCAATTTGTTTATTACCGAGACAGTTTTGTAATTATTAGATTTGTAACAAACAACAAAATATCAAAATTTAATTTAATTTAACTCACATTAAAATCATGTTAAGTATTTTATTAAAAATTTATTATTAATACATAAATAATTACAATGTAATTGGATTATCCAATAAACCCAACTCTTACATATCTATTGTAGTCGCGCTCGCCCCTACAGTTGACATTGAAATATGTCTGGCAGGGTGTTGGAACCATCGAAATTGTCTGGCTGTTTAGGAAACACTTTTAAATAGTTGCCAAATAACATATACAAAATTCAGGTTTTATATTATGACGTAAGTACAATTACATTTTATTAAGTTTTGAAGGTGTCTGGCGGGGGGTTTCCACCGCACAAAGTGCCTGGCAATATATGACGTGATTTTTAATAGTATCCCGTAAAAAATCTAAAAAAAGAAATCACGCTTTATACTATGACGTAACTAGGCATTAATTTTATACACGTTCGCTTCCTGTTATCTATCAAAGCCACCGCCACTCAAGGTTCATGGTAGCCAAACGTTCATACCTGCTGTAGTGTACATGCGCAGAAAAAAAAATCGGCCTTTATACTATGACGTAGGTCTGGCGTTCACGGGCTCTTGGACTATTACCATTCACTGATAAATTAATACTGACATGATTAACCTACTTTTTATACCAATGGACACTGAATAACTCTAAATTAGAAATTTTATTTAGGTATTATTACTATGAATATGTATGTTATAACTAAAAGCTAAGGATAAAATAAAAAGTTTATATTAAACCTTTTTTAACTCGGGTTATTGCGCGAGACCCCAGGCGATTGTTCTGCTCACCACCCTCTGCATGGGATGAAGATAAATGTGAAGAAGTCAACTTATTAGGTACACAGATAAAAAACTAAAGATTAATTATGGTTATAAGGTGGCGAAATAATTGCTTGTTGGAGACTTGAAATGTAAATACCTTGGTATAAACATTTAACAGGATACTCAACTGAGCAAGAAACATTGGTCAAGTAGCATGAAAAGGTTTCTAAATCCATCACTCGGAAAGAACGAGGAGGGGATCTACTAGAGAAGTAAGGAAAATGGATTACAAGTCATTGGTCAGACCATTACCTGAATATGTTTTTTTTAACAGTTTAACGTCCCTTTTTACCTGAATATGATAGTGTAGTATGGAACCCATTTTGGGAATCAAATACAGGATTTGTAGTGTGTGAAAAGCATGGAGGAAAATGGCTGTTAGATTTGTCTCTGGAAATTACCGCAGAAGACAATCAGTAAGTGATATGATAAAGGAGCTGGAATTGGATTCATTGGAAGACTGTAGCAGTACCGGATTAACGTAGCAGCAGGTAGCAAATGCTACGGGTCTTGCGGCTTCTGGGGGGCCTCGCGCCTCCTAGGGAGGCCCCGCGTCTAGGCCAGATGGGCGACCTTTTTTTTAGCTCTACAATTATCCCCCCGACGGCAAAAATCAAGGGCCTCTTCTTCACATTTGCTACGGGCCTCGCGCTGTCTTAACCCGGCTCTGGACTGTAGGAAGGTGTATATTTGTGAGAGTAGGGTTCGGATCTTTATGTGACAATAATGTATAACTTTAATTCTTGACTGGTGAATTCTGACAACAGTGAAAATTAGTTTTATTTTCATCCATATCTGTATAGAAGAAGTACAGTTCTGTGAATAATTATCTCAATTTCTTCTCATCTATATCTAGTGAATTCCCGGTAGCTACTATTAAAAAAAAAAAAACAAAAAAAAATTCCTCAAAATATGACCATATATATCATTGAAATATGACCGAAACTACGAAAAATGGTCTGAATATGCATTTATATATTACACAAAGTTGATTGCCTGCAACTCCTAAACTGATGTTGCCAGCACAGGAATGCTTTGACACATCACTCAGGTCTAATGTTGCCACTTTTTGTACATTAGTCAATACTTTTGTGTGTTCTTTCTTAAAAATATTGAAGATAACAATAAAATTTGTAATAAATTTTCTTATATCCTCTGCCATAAATGGCAAGATAGGTTTTGTGCTTTGATAAAAAGCCAAGAATGGGATTGTCATTTTAGATACAGAAATGAAAAATTTCAGTTTTGAACAAATAAGATTATCTTTCACTGCCTGTTGAATTGTTAAAAAGGACT